>JBAMJV010011397.1:5000-7500 GCA_037951105.1 Echinarachnius parma | reverse complement strand
CTTGGACAGTGCCCCGACAGTGCCCTCATCATAACAGGATGCTTGCAATGTGCACTTAATAATCGTCTAATCTCTAAACAGTTAATTCAAAGCCAATTATCTAAAGAATAGTTAACTCTCTATTTACATATAGACAACATCTTTATATCTGGATATTACAAATCCCAAAGCTTCCGGGGGCTCCGCCCCCTGATGGACCGCCAATAAGCTTACCAATGTGGGTATCCCATGACTGATACTATTCAGGGTTCCATCAGAATGTTTGCAATATGTATCTATCAGGCTAAAGTTCATATTGAACAAAGCCCAGCTCATAACAGGATGCTTGCAATGTGCACTTAGCCTAATAATCTTCCAATTTCTAAACAGCTGAATTCAAAAGCTTTGCCCCCCAGCCATAAAAACCCGGGCACGCTGCTGGGTTGTCGCTTCGCTCCCTCGCCAGAGATGGTCAAAATGACGAATCATCCCCCCCAATGGCGAGAAGAAATCGACGCCCTTGCTACTACTACTACTACTACTACTACTACTACTACTACTACTACTACTACTACTACTACTAGTAGTACTACTACTACTACTACTACTACTACTACTACTACTACTACTACTACTACTACTACTACTACTACTAATACACTATACTAAACGTTTCATGAATCATTACAATTACAAAAAAACACATACTGTTATTATCTCTTACATGAACCGTTCATATTGACTTTCACTACTACTACTACTACTACTACTACTACTACTACTACTACTACTACTACTACTACTACTACTACTACTACTACTACTACTACTACTACTACTACTACTAATAAACAAATATACCATGCACTGAGAGCCTCTAGTTGAAATTATGGATTCCGAGGTGACAGGAAAAGCACTATGTTCTGAGGGTCATTGTGCATCGTTGTCATGTGGTCGTGACATATCTACTACTCCTTTTACTACAACAACAACTACTACTACTTTTGCAATACTACTACTACTCCTTTTACTACAACAACTACTACTACAGTCAGGGGCGTCGATCACGGGGGGATGGGGGATATATCCCCCCCCCCCCAATATTTCAGGTGGGGGGATGGCCTGTATTATCATCCCCCCCCCCCCCCCCAATATTTGGGGTTCAAACATATATAATAACATTAAAAATTAAGGACCATTTCCCCCTCTCATTAATGGAAGTTGTTACTATATATAGTCTTCTTTAAACCACTTTTTGATAATGCTAAACTGCCCAAATCCAAAATCTTCCGGGGCTGCGCCCCTGGAACCCCCATTAAGGTTATTCGACCCAGTACCAGCCATATACTCAATAGTTTTATTTAGAACTTCTCTCTTGGCAAACTTTCAGGCGATCCTGGCCCACTGGGCGTTTGCGCTTCGCTCACTAAAATTGAGCTAACTATTCAATATTTCTGGATATTACAAATCCCAAAGCTTCCGGGGGCTTCGCCCCCTGGACCCCCAATAACCTTTCCAATGTAGGTATCCCTTGACTTTTTCTATTCAGGGTTCCATTAGGATGATTGCAATCGACAGTATTTATCTATCAGGCTAAAATTCATCCATACTTGAACAGTGCCCCGACAGTGCCCTCATCATAACAGGATGCTTGCAATGTGCACTTAATAATCGTCTAATCTCTAAACAGTTAATTCAAAAAGCCAATTAACTAAAGAATAGTTAACTCTCTATTTACATATAGACAACATCTTTATATCTGGATATTACAAATCCCAAAGCTTCCGGGGGGCTCCGCCCCCTGATGGACCCCCAATAAGCTTACCAATGTGGGTATCCCATGACTGATACTATTAAGGGTTCCATCAGAATGTTTGCAATATGTATCTATCAGGCTAAAGTTCATATTGGACAAAGCCCAGCTCATAACAGGATGCTTGCAATGTGCACTTAGCCTAATAATCTTCCAATTTCTAAACAGCTGAATTCAAAAGCTTTGCCCCCCCCCCCCCCCCCCCCTAGCCATAAAAACCCGGGCACGCTGCTGGGTTGGTCGCTTCGCTCCCTCGCCAGAGATGGTCAAAATGACGAATCATCCCCCCCAATGGCGAGAAGAAATCGACGCCCTTGCTACTACTACTACTACTACTACTACTACTACTACTACTACTACTACTACTACTACTACTACTACTACTACTACTAATACACTATACTAAACGTTTCATGAATCATTACAATTACAAAAAAACACATACTGTTATTATCTCTTACATGAACCGTTCATATTGACTTTCACTACTACTACTACTACTACTACTACTTCTAATACTACTAATAATAAACAAATATACCATGCACTGAGAGCCTCTAGTTGAAATTATGGATTCCGAGGGTGACAGGAAAAGCACTATGTTCTGAGGGTCATTGTGCATCGCTGTCCTGTGGTCGTGACATATAATTATACTACTCCTTTTACTACAACAACAACTACTACTACTTTTGCAATACTACTACTACT
>JBAMJV010011396.1:0-50342 GCA_037951105.1 Echinarachnius parma | reverse complement strand
CCAACCATAAAACTAAACTAACACAATACCCTTAACCAAAACAAATTAACTTAAAACAATTCAAACTAATAACACCCTTCTCCCCTCATACCCCATCCCCCAAAACAAAAACCTTTCCATCACTACCTCCCTCCCAATATACACCTATAATAATCCATACCCCCCCCATAATACCATCCATTTCCATCAAATTTAACCCTCCACTTACAATCAAATCCCCTCTACCCTCCACACCTCACTATCACCCCACATAAACAAAACACACCCTAAAACAACCCCCAACATAACACCAATCACAACCCTCAAATCCCAAATACTCCATCCCACCCCAAAAATCACACCCACCAATCCCCCACAATCCAAACCCACCAACTCCACCACTCAAACCCCCAAACCCCAAACCCTACCCAACCTCCCAACCCAATAATTACAACCCAAAACCACCCACACTATCACAACCACCCACCTCCACAATACAACCCCAACCATAAACAATAACACCAAAATTCCCCTACCCCACCATCAAAAAACAAAATTTCACCTTAACAAACCACAAAATATCCAACACATACAATACTCTACAACAACAAACACTAACACCACATAAACACACCACAAAAAAAACACAACCCCCAACTTAATACTACACCTACTCCCCATACCAATACCAATAAACAAACCCACACAATACCACAATTCCAACAACAACCCCCCCAACAACATCACACACCCCTACACAACCTAATCACAAACACACACCCAATTCCTCCACACCCCCACTCATCTAAATTCAATAAATCTAACAAAAGACACAACATAAATAAACCCAACCAAACCCCTCCTACCACTTTACCAAACTAAACCTCCTATACCACCACCACACAAACCCCCAATTACCCAACACTCTTAACACACAATCCATTAAATATACAACTATAAGACACACAACAACACATGGTACATGTTCTAATTAAACTAATCCAACCCAACAAACCAAATAACAATAAATACACCAACGTCACCCGATCCCCTAACAAGGGACTTAACGTCAACAATTAAAAACTACTCAACCACCAACTAGTAGCATCCGCGATAGCTAGCTCGTAAAACGTAACTCGCAAAAATAGTGTTTGAACTGATGCCAATATCCAAATCATGAATACTTGTCTTTAAGGACTTCTACCCCGTCAATGACCTATTAACATTAAATACTAAATTGTAGTCCCAATCCCCTCTAACGCCATCACTTTAGACTACCAGTACAATAGCTCATCGGACCGTCAGACAATATCCAAAATTACAACACAAACGAAAATACGTAACATCATTTCACTTGTATTGTATATTAGATTTACACATGGCATCACTCCAATATTCTATGATTCGCAACACTTATCTGAGAGTTGCATCTATTGCATTAATAAACTTTATTATCATCCAACGTCCTTTACAATACACACCGAAAATGAGTAATGCTCTATATGTATATATCTGGCATAGAGCCTGGACTGGGCACTGTTATTTTATACACGATGATGGTAGTACCTGGGTGACCATGTTTTGGCCAGAATTAGTCGGTAGCAGCACATAGTCGTATATAATAGTGGTAGTCGAATTAGTCTAAGTGGACAGCCCTAGTAAAAAGTAGTAAAGTGGGAAGGACTAGTAAAAAGTAGTATAGTGGTTGCAATATCAATAAGTAGTATCTATACTAAATAGTGGTAGACACTGTATAAGTAGTATAGTGGTAGCACTAGCAATAGTAGTATATAATAGTAGGTAGCACTAGTAGAAGAAGTATCAGAGGTAGCACTAGACATAGTAGTATATGATAGTGGTAGCGCTAGTAGAAAGTTTAGTATAGTGGCTAGCACTAGCAATAGTAGTTCTATAATAGTGGTAGCCACTAGTAAAGTAGATGTATAGATGCTGATGTCTGGTCGTTGATGTAGCCCCCCCGCCCCTCCGTTGTAGTAGCTACAGCTCCGGGAAGTCTTATAATGTTTTGAAATGCTAGCTCGACTTGCTGTATTTACACTTACGAAAATATATAGGAGGTCAGTTAATTTCAATATCATTAACAAGCAAAACGTGGCAATTCTTCAGGCTAATGTTTACTATATATTAGTTACTATCTTACCAAAGGATATCATCAAATTACTTCCAATTGACTATAACTCTTACCTAAACAGCTGCCTCATGTATTATAAGCGTGCATTAAAGTATTGAGCATGTATCAAATAGCTTCAAGGCAACGTGTATAATTATGCCCCGGCGCAGACAGAGCCGACTCGACTGGTTGTCATTCCGATCGGCTCAATTGTTTTATATATAAGGCAGAGCCTGGATGTATTTGTATTATTATCTAATCGATGCGTGGTAGTACTTTTTTTGTTTTAGTTTTTTACTTGTTTTTGGCGTAATGAGCTGGAGTAGCAATGGTAGTAGTGTTAGTACTATTATAAGTATTATATGTTTACGGTAGCTATATAGCTATGGTAGTAGTGTTAGTACTATTATAAGTATATATGTTTACGGTAGCTATATAGCAATGGTAGTAGTGTTTATAGTACTATTATAAGTATTATATGTTTACGGTAGCTATATAGCAATGGTAGTAGTGTTAGTACTATTATAAGTATTATATGTTGACGGTAGCTATATAGCAATGGTAGTTAGTTGTTAGTACTATTATAAGTATTATATGTTGACGGTAGCTATATAGCCATGGTAGTAGTGTTAGTACCTATTATAAGTATTATATGTTGACGGTAGCTATATAGCAATGTAGTAGTGTTAGTACTATTATAAAGTATTATATGTTGACGGTAGCTATATAGCCATGGTAGTAGTGTTAGTACTATTATAAGTATTATATGCTTGACGGTAGCTATATAGCAAATGGTAGTAGTGTTAGTACTATTATAAGTATTATATGTTGACGGTAGCTATATAGCCATGGTAGTAGTGTTAGTACTATTATAAGTATTATATGTTGACGGTAGCTATATAGCCATGGTCAGTAGTGTTAGTACTATTATAAGTATTATATCGTTGACGGTAGCTATATAGCCATGGTAGTAGTGTTAGTACTATTATAAGTATTATATGTTGACGGTAGCTATATAGCAATGGTAGTAGTGTTAGTACTATTATAAGTATTATATGTTGACGGTAGCTATATAGCCATGGGTAGTAGTGTAGTACTATTATAAGTATATATGTTGACGGTAGCTATATAGCCATGGTAGTAGTGTTAGTACTATTATAAGTATTATATGTTGACGGTAGCTATATAGCAATGGTAGTAGTGTTTATAGTTACTATGTATAAGTATTATATGTTGACGGTAGCTATATAGCAATGGGTAGTAGTGTTTATAGTACTTTTATACGTATTATAATATTGAAACGGTAGCTATATAGCAATGGTAGTAGTGTTAGTACTATTATAAGTATTATATGTTTACGGTAGCTATATAGCAATGGTAGTAGTGTTAGTACTATTATAAGTATTATATGTTGACGGTAGCATATATAGCAATGGTAGTAGTGTTAGTACTATTATAAGTATTATATGTTTACGGTAGCTTATATAGCAATGGTAGTAGTGTTTATAGTACTATTATAAGTATTATATGTTTACGGTAGCTATATAGCAATGGTAGTAGTGTTAGTACTATTATAAGTATTATATGTAGACGGTAGCTATATAGCCATGGTAGTAGTGTTAGGTACTATTATAAGTATTATATGTTGACAGGTAGCTATATAGCCATGGTAGTAGTGTTAGTACTATTATAAGTATTATATGTTGTCGGTAGCTATATAGCAATGGTAGTAGTGTTTATAGTACTATTATAAGTATTATATGTTGACGGTAGCAGCTATATAGCAATGGTAGTAGTGTTTATAGTACTATTATAAGTATTATAATATTGACGGTAGCTATATAGCAATGGTAGTAGTGTTAGTACTATTATAAGTATTATATGTTTACGGTAGCTATATAGCAATGGTAGTAGTGTTTATAGTACTTATTATAAGTATTATATGATTACGGTAGCTATATAGCAATGGTAGTAGTGTTTATAGTACTATTATAAGTATTATATGTTTATACGGTAGCTATACTAGCAATGGTAGTAGTGTTTATAGTACTATTATAAGTATTATATGATTAACGGTAGCTATATAGCAATGGTAGTAGTGTTTATAGTACTATTATAAGTATTATATGTTTACGGTAGCTATATAGCAATGGTAGTAAGTTGTTTATAGTACTATTATAAGTATTATATGTTGACGTGGTAGCTATATAGCAATGGTAGTAGTGTTAGTACTATTATAAAGTAGTATATGTTTACGGTAGCTACATAGCAATGGTAGTAGTGTTAGTTACTATTATAAGTATTATATGTTTACGGTAGCTATATAGCAATGGTAGTAGTGTTTATAGTACTATTATAAGTATTATATGTTTACGGTAGCTATTATAGCAATGGTAGTAGTGTTAGTACTATTATAAAGTATTATATGTTTACGGTAGCTATATAGCAATGGTAGTAGTGTTTATAGTACTATTATAAGTAATATATGTTTACGGTAGCTATATAGCAATTGGTAGTAGTGTTAGTACTATTATAAGTATTATATGTTTACGGTAGCTATATAGCAATGGTAGTAGTGTTAGTACTATTATTATATGTATTATATGTTTACGGTAGCTATTACGCAATGGTAGTAGTGTTAGTACTATTATAAGTATTAATATGTTTACGGTAGCTATTATAGCAATGGTAGTAGTGTTAGTACTATTATAAGTATTATATGTTACGGTAGCTATATAGCAATGGTAGTAGTGTTTATAGTACTATTATAAGTATTATATGTTTACGGTAGCTATATAGCAATGGTAGTAGTGTTAGTACTATTATAAGTATTATATGTTTACGGTAGCTATATAGCAATGGTAGTAGTGTTAGTACTATTATAAGTATTATATGATTACGGTAGCTATATAGCAATGGTAGTAGTGTTTATAGTACTATTATAAGTATTATATGTTTACGGTAGCTATATAGCAATGGTAGTAGTGTTAGTACTATTATAAGTATTATATGTTGACGGTAGCTATATAGCAATGGTAGTAGTGTTAGTACTATTATAAGTATTATATGTTGACGGTAGCTATATAGCAATGGTAGTAGTGTTAGTACTATTATAAGTATTATATGTTGACGGTAGCTATATAGCAATGGTAGTAGTGTTTATAGTACTATTATAAGTATTATATGTTGACGGTAGCTATATAGCAATGGTAGTAGTGTTTATAGTACTATTATAAGTATTATATGTTGACGGTAGCTATATAGCAATGGTAGTAGTGTTTATAGTACTATTATAAGTATTATATGTTGACGGTAGCTATATAGCAATGGTAGTAGTGTTAGTACTATTATAAGTATTATATGTTGACGGTAGCTATATAGCAATGGTAGTAGTGTTTATAGTACTATTATAAGTATTATATGTTGACGGTAGCTATATAGCAATGGTAGTAGTGTTTATAGTACTATTATAAGTATTATATGTTTACGGTAGCTATATAGCAATGGTAGTAGTGTTTATAGTACTATTATAAGTATTATATGTTTACGGTAGCTATATAGCAATGGTAGTAGTGTTTATAGTACTATTATAAGTATTATATGTTTACGGTAGCTATATAGCAATGGTAGTAGTATTTATAGTACTATTATAAGTATTATATGTTGACGGTAGCTATAATTATTATTGTTGTTGCTGTTGATATTGGTGTTGTAGTAGCTATATTTCGGGAAACGGATTTGTGTTTTTATCAAGGTGAGCTGTTTTTGTAATAAAACATGCTCGTCCTTATTCTTTTATTTACATTATGAAAATAGGAGGTCAGATAATTTCAAAAGCTTAACAACAAATAAAATGTGCCATATATCCACGTATTGTTTGTTACTATTTACAAAGGCTATCATAAAATATTCCATTGATAACTTTGCTAACATCTGCATCAGTATTATATGAGTCCATTTAAATATTAAGCATTATCGAATCTCTTCAAAGCAATCGTGTATAATTACTTTTTTTTATCATATCCAGCCGACCCTGGAAGCGTTTACTCTTGTTCTAACCGATGTCTGGTAGTACGTTTTGACCTGGTTCGGCAGGGTTGGTGGGGCTCGCGTCTTCCAATCAAGCATGTCAAGAGGTCCCGAGTTCAAAACCGTACTATTGAATTGTATTGAGCTTGAATTGAATTGAACTATTATCTACATCGTCAACATATTATAAACATATGAATCATTATTCACAACAGATAAAACAGAAAAACAAAGAAGTAACAACACATGTTTATTGTGAACATGTGGGAGTCATAAAAAAAACAATGTTGGGCTTTTAAGTCGCCTTGATCAGCATGTTCCACCAAGCTTACCTCGAATAAATTAAGCCAAATCTAGATAATATCTGAACTGAAACGACTCTTCATGAAGAAGAGGAGAGCATACAAGGAATTTTGTTCCCTTCAATAGTATTAGTGGTAGTGGTGGTGGTGGTGGTAGTGGTATACAATTAATATAATTATAAATATTAGTGTTAGTAGTTATAGTAGAAGTAAAAGTAGTATTAGTAGTAGAATAAGTATTAGTTGTAGTATTAGTATAAGTAACCCTAACCCCCCCCCCCCCCCCTTTGACCAAAAAATGACTGTTTTGGGGGTTTGAACCCCTCCCCCCCCCCCTTTTTTCAATTTGTAGCTGGTCTCGAGACCACATTTTAGCGGTCTCGACCATCATTACCGAAGGTCTCGGCCTTGAAAATTGCGAAGAATCGTGGTCTCGGCCTCGAAAGTTTTGAAAATTCTCGGTCTCGGCTTCGAACATTTTCTACTGACCCGCGCCCCCCCCCCCCCCCCCCCCCCCCCACGCTTACATGATTTTCAACCTTTGGTCTTGGTCTCGGCCTCGACATTTTTTTACCGGTCCGGGTCTCGGCCTCGAACATTTTGAGGGTTCTTGGTCTCGGTTTCGAAATTTGTCTACTTAAGTATTTTAAATTTAACTGTAAGTTGGGCCTAACAGTAATGGAAAGCCACTTGTAGCCTTGGTATAAAACATATTCAAAACAAGTATTTTTAACTTCCTACATAATGTTATAGCAATTATTTTATTGGCTCCTAAATAATATCAAATATTGCTGATTTCAATCAAGATTTATTTATTTTCAAAGAGCTGTTCCACACAATTAACAAAGAAACTACACTGTTAAAACGCTGTGTAAACAAATTCAACAACTTGTTGAAAATTTTCTCCAACCGCTGTTTAACATATGAACCATCCAACTCTTGTTGAAAACGTTCAACAACTCCAGTTGTTTAAAGTTTACACAACTGTTGTTTACATTTTTTCTACAACCGTTGTTTAGAATAAATTTTAAACAACCCTGTTGTTGAAATAGCAAATACAAAAATGATTGTACTATAAAACGGCAAAGTCAGAATCGAAACGGGGACCTTTGAGTTATAAGACTAACAAGCTACCTTGTCGCTATCTTGTTTCGCTGGGTTTGCAGTGGGACAAAAATGATGATTTCGCGGTCGAAACTATCACGTGATTTAACACGTTTAATTAAACTTTAATCAACGCTTGAACAATGGCCGCTTTACACAACCCTTCTTTCTACAACTAATCATGCTACACCTAAGGTTTTTAAAAAGAGTCAACAACTATTTTTACACAGCGTTTTAAGAGTGTAACGGCGTTCCATAATAGTAAGGTCCTACTTAGACTTGACCTCAACTTAGAATCGTTGTGAAACAACCCCGGGTCAACAGGTGATGCTAGGCATCGATTACAAAAGAAAAAAAGATACATATCCTATATAACGAGAAATGTAACACTTTTTTTTAGGATATTTGATAATACGTAACAATCATCATGCATTCATGCGGATGCACCTGTTAGGAAAGTTATTCATGGAATATTGGAATACAACCTTTGTAAATAGAAACAACGATACTCTCAAATATGATATACGGGTTTTGAATGAATAGAAGTTATCTGGCCATAGGCGTAGGAGGCGGTGGGCGGGGGGTTGCAGCCCCCTGGAATTTTGAAAGGACTTTACATATGTGTATGGCCCTCCTATACTGAAATTCGTTCTTTATCTATCGGTCTCTCTTTCCTCGAGGCTTATGCGCCCAAATCAACATATCATGAACTCAATGATAAATACAAATTCGATCCGGAAACAAATAAAGGAGTCCACTCCCTCCGATTTCTCGCTCCATCAGATACATCTATACAAATGAACAGCTTTGACCGAAATTTGTCATAATCATCGAGAGACTTCAGAGAGCGAGGAACAAAACTCAAGAAGAGGAGAGCTACACACCAGCTAACGAGATTCAATAATCAGCAGAGAATTAGAAATATCAGCCAGATATTGAATCCCACAACTTATTGGTATTCACACTCTTATTCCGGTATGAAGCCGATACTCGTCCTCGCACTGACAGCCCTGTTCGCCCAGGCCATCATGGCCGGACCGCTTGGCGGAGACGCTCTCAGTCGATCGGCTCGTAGTCAGAAGCAGGAGCAAACTGCATCCGTGGTAAGCCAATAATTTGCTGCGTTTTGAAACGCTATAATACTGCTACTAACATTATTTTTACTACTACTACTACTACTACTACTACTACTACTACTACTACTACTACTACTACTACTACTAATACTACTACTACTACTACAATGTAAAACAAATATGCATTCAGTTGGTACTTATTGTTTCCAAAGATATAATTTAAACAAAAACACATTTCTGTTCTGCTTACCTAACTTCAAACTTACACATAACGACTTAATAAATGTATATAAAAATGACATCAGGATATTAAGTAGACAAATAAACTAGATACTTTGAAGTAATTTGAACAAAAACAAAAACAAATCGTTTAATAGTTTCTACTCAAATTACCACACTGAGCAAATTGAGTAACAATAACTGTTAAAGCGTACATTTAAGTTATTTACTTTTAGAATATTCATCGATCACATTTAAAGAAAACAAGCATTCAAGTTTAAAACTAATGATCTGATTTTAAATTAAGACTCCTTAATAATTATAACTGAAATTAATACGATGAACATTGTAATAATACTAATAATAATAATAATAGGACTTGTTGCTTCCCCACATTTGCAATATTTGTATGATGATTTTGAAATATCGTTTTAGCTGACAATTTCGACAAGATACTGTCTTGAAAGTAGACAGTTAATTGCGTTCAATTTTAGCGACAACATATCAAAATGTAGAATAAAATTGATTTAGAATGAGCGAGACATGGCCGATTACCGAACCGAGTAATTTTGTATTTAAAGGGATCTAGTAACTTTGTTGACATGTGCAAAAAGTGATGAAGGGTTGATGCAATGTATATTGTTGTCATCTCATATGTCCACAGGGTATTGCGTGTAAATTTCAAGTCAAATGGACATTGCATGGCCAAGTAATGAGTGAAAATACAAAGTGATATTCACTAACTCACTGCATTCACTTTGTACACAGAAGAAAAACTCGCCCGGAGTTTTTCTTATCTGAATACTTCGATCGTACATATCTTTGTAACGAAAGGGAAATTTGAAAAACCGAAACCGTTCCTATGATTTAATTGTTAATACGAATACAACAAAGTACGAGGGAACCGCTAGAATTAAAATTGTATTTTGAGGATTTGGACAATGTTACTAAGTCCCTTTAAACGTGCAATAAAATAACGTCAGAAAGGTTCAATATAACTTATTATGCGTGCGTTTTTCAATGAACTCGAATGATTTATATGAATTAAATTGTTTGGCTAAATTACAAACCTAATAGCAAATTTAGGAAATATGGTCGATGAGAGATTTAACACCATTTGCTAAAATTGTAATTGTGAAATCATTTGCCATTGCCTAACTTATTTTTCTTTCAGCAGTATTCCCGAAGCCCCCTGATTTATTTATAGATGAAGTTGAATCTATTATATACCGTACTCTTTTATTTGTAATCGTAAACCAGACAAGACATTCATAAAACAATTATATATGCAGATTATAATGAAGGGCGTTTGAAAACGTAACACTTACCATCAAATTTCATAGGAATCAAGATCGCGTGGGAGATGAGATTGTTAAAATACAGAAAATAAAGGCTTCTGGAAATGTTTTTATTTTTTTTAATTTAATATGATAAATTTAGGTTATGATTAAAGCTAAATAACAGTTCCGGGAAACGCCCCTCACGCAAAAAATGAAAAATATGCTTTCATCACCTACCACGCGAGAGAATATATCATAACTTAGATGTTGTTGTAAAGATTTGGACAAAAATTGCTTTAAAATTGAATAATTGAGCATTTATTGGTTCCAAAATAAACGATATTTGGCAAAGTCCATTTTAACATGCAAGCGCTACTATATAATGCGCTACGTGATATTTAACATGCGGTATGTTTGCAGGTATGAGGGCTTGTCGATATCTCCAGGCCAGCGCCAGCGGCGCGGACAATTGCGCGAAAGGGCCATAATTTGTAGGCCAAATTTTTGGGGCGCCCATTGGATGTCTTCCTATATGTCTGCATACTAACGATACTAAGGTTCGGATTTTACCACACAAGCCCTTTTTTATGTTTATCCAACAATATTGATCAATTGGTTTGGCCAATATAGATGTTTGCGGTAACTTTCCAAAAACTGTAATTTGGCTTTAATTTTGGACTTGCAATTTAAATAGTAAAGACCAATTGATGGAAATTAATTAACTCCTTTATAAAAGAAATTGTAGTAGCCTGGAGTGATATCAATGCCAACGTAACATCTTCAAACAACGGAGGCATAGACATGATAGATATCCATCCAGCAGCTACAGGTTGTATACTTCGACCAAACGATCCTACAAAATACCGACCCCGTTTATCCTGACCAGCACCAGTGGCGTATCCAGCTGTCAGCCAGCTCGGCATCCTGAAAACTTACCCAAGGAGCTCACTGCCATGACTGTTGGGTTTCCCGCCGTCCTTTTGAACGGAGTTTTCCTGGAGTTTAGAGCAACAAAAGGGTGTTTTGCTTCATCATCGACTAGTATATTGCCGCCTGCTACCAATACCTTCTAATTGTATGTTTATTCCTTGCAGGAGAATCACTCTTGAAGGAAAGATGATCCGAAGAAGCAGGAGGAGCCGTCTGACGGAACACAAGGAACCACATGATCGTCTAGTACGATGCTGGGTACTACCAATACCTACTTATTGTATGTGTTTATTCCTTGCAGGAGAATCACTCTTGAAGGAAAGATGATCCGAAGACGGAGGAGCCGTCTGAGGGACACAAGGAACCACATGATCGTCTGGTACTATGCTGGGTACTACCAATACCTACTTATTCTATGTGTTTATGCCTTGCAGGAGAATCACTCTTGAAGGAAAGATGATCCGAAGACGGAGGAGGAGCCGTCTGAGGGACACAAGGAACCACATGATCGTCTGGTACTATGCTGGGTACTACCAATACCTACTTATTCTATGTGTTTATGCCTTGCAGGAGAATCACTCTTGAAGGAAAGATGATCCGAAGACGGAGGAGGAGCCGTCTGAGGGACACACGGAACCACATCATCGTCTAGTACTCTGCTGGGTACTACCAATACCTACTTATTCTATGTGTTTATTCCTTGCAGGAGAATCACTCTTGAAGGAAAGACGATCCGAAGACGGAGGAGGAGCCGTCTGAGGGACACAAGGAACCACATCATCGTCTAGTACTATGCTGGGTAATACCAATACCTACTTATTCTATGTGTTTATTCCTTGCAGGAGAAGCGCTCTTCCAAGAAGGATGATCTGGAGAAAGAGGATGAGCCGACTGAGGGACACACGGAACCGATGGATGATGAGATGCCACCGGGAATCCTCTTCGGAGACATGATGCTGACTCCCGAGCAATACAAGGAGGTCATGGCGGCCATCGAACACGAAAAGACAGGTCGGACGAGACGGGAGGAGCCGACTGAGGGAAACAAGGAACAGAATGAAGACGAGATGCCACCGGGAATCCTCTTCGGAGACATGATGCTGACTCCCGAGCAATACAAGGAGGTCATGGCGGCTATCGAACACGAAAAGACAGGTCGGACGAAACGGAAAGCGACTTCCGATACTTCCCTTCGCTGGCCCCTTGGCATCGTCCCATATGTCATCTCAGAGTCATCACGTAAGAAAATTGTCATTTAATTTTAAATTCATTATCTTTTCTTGTTAATTTCTTTTTCATTCAATAACACCGGTTCATTTACATTTGAGAACAATTAACATGTATACAAAATGAATACATATAAATATAAATCGAGCAATGAAAAGGGTTTCATGGAAACGTCCCCTATTGAAGGGTTTTGTGGCTCATTGGTAGAGCACTGGTCTAGCAACACGGAGGTCTCTGGTTTGATTCCCGGCGAAGCCTATACATTTCTCTTTGCTCATTTTTAATCAACATATAAATACAATACACATGCTTATATTTCATCCAAAAATATGCCACCTGCATTCAGATTCTAAACAAATTTACCACTTAATATCACCTTATAGGTATGATACTTTTGTCTTAAAATATGGAAATTCACATATATTTGATAAATCTCAAATGCATAATGGAATTCATGTTCCTTGTTTATATAGATCAACTTTTTGCAAACTGGAATTCTTTTATGAACGTATCTTAAAACGGTTCATTTTTTTGTGCAAGAATTAATATCTAGTTTTGGCCGATTCCGTAACTAAAGATTTTATCCAACATTAAAACACAACTTTACAATTTAGGAAGCAGTTAATTGGCCCGAATTCTCATCAGTGGCTCAACTTGAGCCCGGTCTAAAAAGACAAAGACTACCGGTAACCAGTTAAACCAGTTAAACCATTTTGCACCAGCAGACCAATTGTCTAGACTTTTCGCCACCGGATATATTATAATCGTTTCCTTTCATTATCCTGTCAATCCCTTGAATTCTGCTTACATACATCAGGTCAATGGGCCCCTTAAAGGACCTAAAAAATACAACGCACTTTGCACGTATTCTATAGTTGATGACTTGTAAAATAGGTCTGCCGAAAAAAATCCATGAAAATAAACACAGTAGTGATTTAAGAATAATTTTCTAATGCCAAATCTCATTTAGCAGCCTGTTTACGCCCCACCCACATTTAGGGTCCGGAATCGGCAGCGTGATTGAAATGTGGCTTACGTCATGACGCGTCATCTACAGAATTTAGTTCATTAGTCCGTTCTTTAGATGACGTCACATTTTGGCGATTTAAAAGGAGCGTTCCCAGGATAATTAGATATTTAACAATTACCCCAAAATTGATTGATTTCATGAGAAATTACTGCAAAATTCTCTTTCTTCAGGAAAAATTATGTATAGAGAGCCGAATTGTGAAAATTAGGCCATCTAGACGCTGTAGTTCCTTCAAAATTCAGTCGTAGTATAGTCGGTCATCAGTCAAATTGCGTCCTGGATCATCCAGGAAATTGTATTGCTGGTGACCAGTTTTACTATTATTCAAATAACAAGCAGACCTTTGTAAATTCCTAAGCAGAACTAGAGGGATTGGCTGGATAATGAAAGGAAACAATAAGAATATATCTGGTGGCGAATAGCAAAAATCAATAGGTTTGCAGGTGTAAAATGGTTTAACCCTAATAAGGCCGGGGGGCCATAATGCCCCCCCCCCCCCCCTCCGCGGTAAGATGACGCGCCGTTGCTTGGTGACTTTTTTTTTGGGGGGGGGGGTCTTGCGCATATTTTAAAACAAAAACATATGGAAATATCAAATTTCGTAAAAAGAGGTATCATTGGTTATTTGGTCTTGTTTACATTTTATATGTTTGTTTTGGGGTTCAAAATAGTTGAATTATAGTTAGAAATAAAATAAACAACAAAAACAATACAATACATAAGTTTAAAAAACAAAGAAATACATAAGAAATTATAAAAACAATAGAAAACATCAGGAACCTGGCTCTTCCAAAAGAAATTGTCGTATTATTATTCCAAATGCTCTAAAGAATATATGTAGTGAAAACCAATGTTTAATTATGAAGAATATATGATTTATGGGTACAAATATGAATTTGTATGACCTTATTTGCATAAATTACCACAAATATGCAAATTAATAAATTTTTCAAAAAATTAATATTACCATTGTATTCTATACACTTCACTTAGCATGCGTGCAAATTTTCACGGCGATCGGCCGCTCCACGGCCGAGATCTTAACCCTAATCCCACTGGGGGGGGGGGGGGGCCTTTTTGGCCCCCCCTCCCCCTGTCGTTTTTTTTCGACGTGCATCTAGACCGTTTGGAATTTCACGTTCAAACTTCATGACTATTTTCTCTCAAGTCTCCCGCATGTTTTGATATATAATTCACCCCGGTCGGACCTGTAGAACTGATTTTAGAGGTCGATAATTGCTCGTCCGTCACAAAAAAATGTAATTTTTGTACAGGTTTCTATGTAATTCCTATATCCGATGCCATGCAAACTCCAAATCTGTTATAATTGTTACTTTGAATTATAATTTGTATTATTTCTTTGTTATTAGTTGAATTCATACACTTCAGAGATCAATTCTTCTTTAAAAAAAATAAATAAATAAAAAATAAAATAAAATACATAAGAATGAAAACAATGTGGATAAATCCGGGAATACTAATTTGCATATTTATGCAAATTAGTGTTATATTTTATCACCATAAAAAACATGGATATGATGAATAACATCATTTGAAAGTATTTTTACAGAAAACCTGAAGAAATCCTGTAATTTCTTTTGATTTTAGATGAAAATCCCAATTTTTTCCCAAATTCGTCAAAAATTAGCATATTCAAAATTTTAATTAATTATTTAAAAAAAAATAATGGTCCAATTTTTTTTTTTCATTTTCTTATTCTACTTGACTTGTTTTACGTGTGTGCCAATTTTCAAGTCGATCGGTCCATTCGTTGCCGAGATATGAGGGGGGAGCCAAAACAGCCCCCCCCCCCCCCCCCCCCCCCCCCAGTGGACTCAAGTGACCAAAATAACCCAGTGGGATTAGGGTTAAGGGGGGCCA
This sequence comes from Echinarachnius parma, assembly GCA_037951105.1. NCBI lineage: Eukaryota > Metazoa > Echinodermata > Echinoidea > Clypeasteroida > Echinarachniidae > Echinarachnius > Echinarachnius parma. The sequence continues at coordinate 35,154 of JBAMJV010011396.1, read as the reverse complement.
TAATGCCCCCTCCCCCCGGCTGTAGGAAGACCTGAAATAGCCCGGTCTGTTTAGGGTTCGCTGGTTACTAGTAGTCTTTGTCTTTTTAGGCCGGGCTCAAGTTTGTGAGAATTTGGGCCAATATGTTTTAATTTAGGTGATATAACTTGTTCAATCATGTTTATTGTATTTATCACGTTGCCGCAGAGGCCGACAGCAGCATCATCCGTGCCGCCATGGACCACTGGGAGGAGCACACCTGTCTGAAATTCGTACCTCGAGACTCGACAAACTCTACTCAGCTTGGACACGACTCATATGTGTATTTCGTTAAGCAAGACGGCTGCTGGAGTTCGCTTGGACGGGCCGGAACCTCAAGGCAAGATGTTTCTATCGGTGAAGGTTGTGCATATGTAAGTATGTTTGCGTTTTCTAATATAAGAATTCAGATCAACTTCATTGTTAACTGTTCGCACTATACTGCCAACAAAACTGAAATCAGGGAATATTCTCTAAACGCTAAATGGAACAGGTGCAATTTCATGTAACCAGCGCATTTATATAGGGCCTTTTAGCAATTAATTCACACTTAAAAAACATTTATGAATTGTATCCTGGGAAAACGGTATGGGATGGTGTTAGATCGCGTGCCGTATTATCAGATAATACATAACAGTCTCATTTTTGTTACGGACAGCGTCTACTCTAATGTTCTCTCAATGCCAAAACCAAACTCAGACCGACACCAAAAAGACACATTCGGAGTCGTTCGGGGTAATCATAAGATAATAATGTTTTTTTTATTCAACAAACAAAGTGTCACATTCGCAACGACAAGCTAAATTGCAATGGCATGTACAATACAATGCAACGAAAATTACAAACATCAAAATAGCTAAGACGAATCACGAGGTAAAAAGAATTTTCGTTAATATTATTATACATACAGTAATTAGAAAATGAGATAATAATAACACATGAATAATGTTACAACGGGTGCGGTTCGTTATTCCGAAGGTTCGTTATTCCGAACACGCAAACGAACCTTCGGAATAACGAACCTTCGGAATAACGAACCTTCGGAATAACGAACCTTCGGAATAACTGAACCTTCGGAATAACGAATCTTCGGAATAACGAACCTTCGGAATAACGAACCTTCGGAATAACGAACCCGATTTTATTTTCGGATCAAAGAACCTTCGGAATAACGAACCTTCGGAATAACGAACCTTCGGAATAACGAACCTTCGGAATAACGAACCTTCGGAATAACTGAACCTTCGGAATAACGAACCTTCGGAATAACGGACTGTAACCACAAATTTGACGTGAATATTAATGAACAGCGGAAAATTATGTTATTATTGTTTTCTTTCGATACATAAATTAAGTGATATTGCAAGTCAATAACATAATATTAAGATTACATGTTTCAGTTTGTGTCGATTTAGTGGGACCGAATGTTAGTTTAAGGGGAGGGGGGGGGGGGGGGCAATAGAAATGTTCAGGCTTGTGTTCAGTTCAATCTAAATCGAGACGCCAATCAGGCCTAATCTAAACCGACTAAAGATCGAATACAAACCGAACCCAAACATGCCAAATCGGGATGGTGTCCATTTGCTATCGGTTTCAGTCCGGACTAAATTATCGTGGTGTCGTGCCAGGCTTGATGCGGGGTTTGGATTCGGACTCCCAAATTTGTCAATACTAGTGGATTATTTCGAACGCGCTTGATGGCTTGAACCAATTGATTGACGACTATGATGGATAAGTATGACCCCAGTATCATCTCCTGGACCACCCCTGCAAGTCAAGGGGCACTGCATCCATGGTAAACTTCCCTCTGGTTGTTCTGTATAGGCGTAGGAGGCGGGGGTTACACACACCCCCCCCCCCCCCTCCCTGGTGTTTTCAAACCGGCCATATTCGTGCAAAACGAACCTGGAATTTCGGCAAATCATGACATATTTGGGCAAAATCATGTCATACTCGGGCAGATCCGTGTCAAATTTGGGCAAAATCATGTTATTTTTTACTACCAAATTGGGTTCGACCCAATGACGATGCGGAGCATCGTCCACGAGCCGCGAAGCGGCGAGGCGATTTTTTTTGTGGCTATTTTGCTAAGGGGGGGGTTTGACCCAATGACGATGCGGAGCATCGTCCACGAGCCGCGTAGCGGCGCGGCGATTTTTGGGGGGCTATTTTGCTAAGGGGGGGGGGGGGGGGGTTGACCCAATGACGATACGGATACTGTGTGGGTCTGGACACAATGATGGCGTTTTTCTATGCACGTCACATTTTCACTTGGCAGCCCAAGGGGGGGGGGGGGGGGGGGGGGGGTTTTAAACCCATGATGGCGTTTGTCTATGCACATCACATTTTCACTTGGCAGCCCAAGGGGGGGGGGGGTTAAACCCCCTAACCCCCCCCCCCCCCCCCCCCGTAGATCCGCGCCTGGGGGGTGGGTGTGGGAGGGGGGTGTCCCCCCTCCCACGGTAGGAAGCTTTTGCATTTTGGGGCTTGAAATTGTGCAATCTGGAGCATACCTAAGGCATCAATTTCACGTTTTATAAACTTGTTTCTGAGTTACCGTGTTAGAGATAAACACAATCAAGTTTGCAGAAAACCAAAGGGCGGATCGCACTTCTTGTTTTGCTTATGGTAGCCTCTTCCACAATTACATGCGCCAGTATACTTTTTTTTTTTTTTTTTTACCCTCCCAAATATTGGGGGGGATGATAATACAGGCCATCCCCCCCACCTCAAATATTGGGGGGGATATATCCCCCCCACCCCCCCCCCCCCCCCCCCCGTGATCGACGCCCCTGCATATAATGCACAATTAAAATTGGACGACGGCTTATTAGTTTTAGGTCTATAACTCCACGAAAAAGAGATTTCAAGCCCTAATTTTCTTTCAGATAAGACAATAACCTCGCAACTTTTAAAATTTGGCTTGCAAAGAGGGAATGTCCCTTTAAGCTACTGGTGCCATTGATTTAACATTTATTATTGTCCCGAGTCCGGAGCGAATTATACGGTCCTGTAGGGCGTTTATCTAAACACTTAAAGGAGGGGGAAATCCCGGCTTTGATTCAGGTTTATAGCTTTAAATATGTGCCTTTATTGATATACCACACTCTTCTTAGGGGGGGTGTCCCCCCTCCCACGGTAGGAAGCTTTTGCATTTTGGGGCTTGAAATTGTGCAATCTGGAGCATACCTAAGGCATCAATTTCACGTTTTATAAACTTGTTTCTGAGTTACCGTGTTAGAGATAAACACAATCAAGTTTGCAGAAAACCAAAGGGCGGATCGCACTTCTTGTTTTGCTTATGGTAGCCTCTTCATACTTTTTTTTTTTTTTTTTTACCCTCCCAAATATTGGGGGGATGATAATACAGGCCATCCCCCCCACCTCAAATATTGGGGGGGATATATCCCCCCCATCCCCCCCCCCCCTGTGATCGACGCCCCTGCATATAATGCACAATTAAAATTGGACGACGGCTTATTAGTTTTAGGTCTATAACTCCACGAAAAAGAGATTTCAAGCCCTAATTTTCTTTCAGATAAGACAATAACCTCGCAACTTTTAAAATTTGGCTTGCAAAAGAGGGAATGTCCCTTTAAGCTACTGGTGCCATTGATTTAACATTTATTATTGTCCCGAGTCCGGAGCGAATTATACGGTCCTGTAGGGCGTTTATCTAAACACTTAAAGGAGGGGGAAATCCCGGCTTTGATTCAGGTTTATAGCTTTAAATATGTGCCTTTATTGATATACCACACTCTTTTTTTCAAAGAAATCCTTAAGTTGGGAAAAAAAGGTAAATTTCATGCAACTTTTTTTGCTTTATTTCGCATCGGCGTTCCATGCTCCTAAAAAAGTCATGTATAGCAGAGCGGGAATGTGCGCACGTGTCACCCGATTCATGACATCACATGCAGACCGCAACGCGGAGGAATGTCCATTGTTTACATGCAGAGCCTATGACTTGCTTGTAAAACAAACTCGTTTTTGCTTGTAAATTGAGGTTTTACTGAAAATGCTTAAGAATTGCTAAGAAATGAATTGTAGCAGGATGCAGCTACACATCTGAGTGTATATCGTCCATGATATAAACCTGAACAAATGTTTGCAAATATTGAAACAAATGGAAATAATATCTCTGTGTCAACGTGAGTATTGCACTCAGCTTGTACGTCTATGACCGAGCTAAACTGCGATTGCCTGCAGGTGACGTCACAAAGATGACGTCATTTTTTGTTCGCCCGGGACTCAGTTTTTTTACGGGGGTTCCGAAAGTGAATTTACAAGTTGATTTTTTTTATTTTACCGGGTTTTCCCACGAGGAAAATATGTTTGTATTAGTAATCTTCCTGAAAATCTACCTTAGATACAGTAAAACCCAATTTTGAGGCAGTTTTCTTGTCACCATACATTTAAATCGAGTGTAGGATTGATTTTTAGTGATTAAAAGGATTTATAGAATGGGTTGATAAATCCCTGCAATCTGATTGGTTGAGAGCAAAATTTGTGCAGACAATTAATTGTACTGGATGCATGAAAAGTCATGCGTCCGGTAAAAAAATCATGCGTCCGGTAAAAATTTCATGCGTCCGGTAAAAATTTCATGCGTCCGGTAAAAAATGTCATGCGTCCGGTAAAAAAATCATGCGTCCGGTAAAAAATTTCATGCGTCCGGTAAAAAAATTCATGCGTCCGGTAAAATCATTTCATGCATCCGGTAATTTTTCTAATTTTTAATTTTTTGACTTTTTGGGGGGCGTAACAATGCCCATTCTATAAAACAGATGATGCACAAGTTTATTTCGTGGGTCGGTGGAAATTGTTTGCACGCGGTAACTATGGAAACTAGTCTAAACCCACTCGGCTTCGCCTCGTGGGTTTAACAGTTCCATAGTTACCTTGTGCAAACAATTCCTACCGACCCACTCATACCTGCGCATCATTTGTATACTAGTAACTTTGTTGACATATGCAAAAAATTATGATTGGTTGATATAATGTAAATTGTTGTTATCTATTATGTCCACAGAGCATTGTGTGACATTTCAAGTCAAATGGATGCTATATGGCCGAGTAATGAGCAAAAAATGCAAAGTGATATTTACTTACTCACATCACTCACTTTATACACGGTGTCGAAAATCCAACGGATATTTCATTATCTGAAAACTTCAATCGTTCATATCTTTGTAACGAAAGGAAGATTTGAAAAACCGAAACCTGTCTCATGCTTTTTTTTTGTTATTTCGAACAAAACAAGGTATGAGAGAACTGCTAGTTTTCCATTTGGATTTTGAGGATTTGGACAATGTTACTAAGTCCTTTTAAGTAGTATGCTTATTGAGGTCAGAGGGTGTTTCACAAAGATCCTAAGTTGAACTTAACTCTAGGTTGGACTTAAAAAGTATGGAAAGCCATTAGTTTCTTTGAAAATTTGTTGTGGAAGTCCTTTTTAAAAGGCATATATAATGTTTATTCTAATCATTAATATGTTCTATTATCGAGGAGATTTCATGTTCTTGATGCAAAATTTATGAAAAGTCTTAACATACTTGCTTTGTTGCTGTTGAATATATTGTATTCCAAGGCTACAAATGGCTTTCAAAAATAGTTAGGTCCAACTTAGAGTTAAGTTCAACTTCTTTGGGAGATAACCCCCGTGTGTGACAGCACCGTAAGGTCTCAAAAGTGGTCACCAACCAAAAAGCATAAATGCGTAATTAAACAAATACATACTAAAATGTTAAATGTTGTTTAATAGTTCAACATGTTGAAGTTAAAATTTGATGGGTCTCTGCGTGGGCTTTATTCTGATAGGTCGTTCTCACTATTTCTCTCATAGCTCGCCACCATCGTACACGAGATCGGCCACGCTATCGGTTTTGAACACGAGCAGACTCGACCGGACAGAGATGATTACATCACGGTCCACTATGAAAACATCGAAGATGGATGGCAACCTCAATTCCAAAAATATTCCTGGATCGAAATCGCAACCCATGATGTCCCCTACGATGTCGGGTCGATCATGCAGTACGGAGCCTACGTAAGTGACAATGACTTATGTGGAGCTACCGAAGGGTTAAATGATACTTGACATGCTTGCTAACTGATACCCCGTCTTGGCCCAAATAGTCGGGGTGACGTCAGGACGTCACCCGTGTAAGATCCTACCCCGTTCCCCGTTCGTGTGGTGTGGCAAGATTGGTAGAGCGAGGGCTTTCTGATCTTGAGATATCGAGATCTTGAGATACCACCGCGTTTGTCCTTCAGCAAAACAATTTATCCATAATTACTGCTCTCTACCCAGGTGTATAAATGGGGACCCGGTAGGAGGTGAAAGCCTTATGTATAAAGGATCTTCAAAATGGCCATGAGCCGCTTGAAAGGAAGGCTCCCCAGAGTGTGGAGATGGTGCACACAATGTGTGCTGGTTTGCATTGTATCCAATGACCGGGGTTATAATATCATTGTAAAGCGCTTATAGATGATTATCAATCATATTTAGGCGCTATAAAAATCGAGTATGTTATTATGTATTATTATCATTAGGACGGTTCAATCGAAATACCGTCAGGACTACGTCGGGGTGAGTTTCAACCGAGCCGGTCAGGGTGAGGTCGTAGTTACGTCCAGACGTTACCCTGACATCACCCTGACAAAAGACTTGATAAAATCTCGTCTTAATAGACCGTACTTCGAGTGGGGGTGTCGCGGTGTTAATGGTTCGGGCCTTCGTCTTTCAATACGAGGGTCGTGGGTTCGATTCCCAACCGCGGCACGTGTGTCCTTCAGCAAGACACTTTATCCACAATTGCTGCTCTCAACCCAGGTGTAGTAAATGGGTACCTGGCAGGAATGTAATCCTTGAAATGCTTGATGCGCCTGCAAGGCAGCTCGGCTACAGCCAGGGTGATAATATACTATACAGTATGATGCGCCTCGGAATAGAATTTTCTAGATTGATGGAGCAATATAAATGCTGGTCTATTATTATTATTATTACTTCGATGTTACCCTGTCTACATCAAAACACGGGGGGGGGGGGGGGGGGGGACTTTTGGACAGTGGCTTAATACGCTTCGTTCGGTCACCCGCACAGATCCTTACCCGGGTGAGCGTAAAACAGTATAAAGTCAACTTAAAAGGAAACAAGCATTATTATCATTATTCATACAGGTGCACGTGTACCTGGTCAGCGATTGTTGTTGAATTGAATGCACACAGTCATATATCAGTTGTTATGCTTACCTAATTGTAGCTTTTAAAATGTACGAATCATTTATTAATTGTATTCAAACTTGTATTATTTTAGTAATTCATTAGGAACACAGGTGTTAGTGAATGTGTGTTAAACCTAGAGCAAGTCAACTTGGCATCCTCGCCAATTTAACTTGATGTAGGTTAAACACACATACACTTTTACTTGCATTCCTTATTTGACACTGGAAATTAATAAAATGATAAAGTTTTAATACAATTAAAACATGAATCGTAAATCTGCATTCTGTTACAGTTTTCAAAGTATCATCGTGTCTAAGTATGTGTGCAAGCCATGCTTGCTTTTTTCTTATTTATGATGCTAACTACGCATATTGTTTTCATTCTCCTCTTACCACCTCTTAATTTCGCCAATTTCTGTCCAATTTATCTCCAACATTCTTCCCCAGCACCATATTGTTTAATATGCTTCCAATCTCTGAACATATGCCTTCATTAGGGTTATTGCCTATAGGGCATATGTGCCTCAGTCTTTTAGTTTGGGTATAAAGTCGCAATGGGGGTTTAGTACATAAAGCACCAAAATCATAAACAATTGTCTTTGGCTGAAAATTTCAACTTTACGGAATTTGATACCTACATCTACATTATCTGAAAATTTCATGTCCTAATTCGATTGTTTTATACCGAAAATAATGATTTTTCTGAGCAACCTTCAATTCGGTTTCGGCCTGAAACTCGGTTTATCATCGCTGGCTGTTCATGATCGATCGTTTGTGCATTGATTGAGCGGCACCCGACCGCTGTGTGCGAGCTAGCTGAGCCGGAGCGGAAAGCGCTGTGATTGGTCAGACTGACCTGAATAGAGTTGTACTGGGTATGTACGTTGTGTTCATTTCCGGATAGCGTGCGCGACCTACTGTATAATACCGCATTGAATCGCGCCTTGTTATGTAAATTCTGTAGCTAGCTTTTCCTCGCATTATCAAAGCGCATCGTGTGCAGCCTACCGCATCCTACTGTATTGAATCGCGCTGTGCGGCTTACCGGTACCGGTACCTACCCTATTGAATGACATGGTACTGCGTGCATGCAAAATACGCCTCCCCGGTGCGAAGTTCATTGTGTATAGTTCAATGTTGCGGTAACGATCGGGCAGGATGAATGAGCAGGTGGGTCGATATCGCCCGACCAGCGAGGACTGAAGTTACCGCTCTATTGTACCATTCATTGTGATCGAGGGGTCATGCCAGCTAGCCCGCCGGGTTAACTTGCATGCAACTGTACGAAACTGGAGCGGCTTTGTACAAATTTTACTGTATGTTAACAGTAAACTGCGCATGCGTTATATTGTTTGTTGATAACGCTATTTTCACGATCGATTGTGAAAACGAACGGTCAAACCGAGAATTTGTTCAACCGCTCGCTCGCTCTGTGAGGATGCTTTTCTGAATGGATGCGAAACTTTAGAAGCGATTTTCTCTGTTGTTTGACAAATAGCTGAGCTCTGGTCCGCGTTATTAAATTGCGTTTTTCTTTCCTTCATGACAATTATATGTAGCAAGTTATATATCATTTTAAAGCTGAAATCCGAGAGAATTCAAAACACTAAAAATCTCAATTTTGATATTGCCGATGAATTACCCGAAGTGACAGAGGGGGACACATATATGTTTTGAATATGTTTGCGGAAAATAGAAAAATGGGTACAAATTTCATCAAAATGTTCGCGAAATCTAAAAAAGGGTACCTTTACGTGACGGCACACAAATTATATTTTATCTGTGCACTTGAAGTCTTTACAAAGGGGTCTTTTAGTTATTGGGTACTCGAAATACAAAAAATAACGTCACTCTTTAATGCCAATTTGTAACCTTTGTTTGTGTTAAAAGGGGAGATATTTGCTGAAAATGAACGCAAAACGCCGTAAAATAGAGGGTCATTTTCATGTGTTACGCCTTTGAATATGAAGTGACACCATCGGAGAAGTAATGGTAACCTCTTAATTGTACACTTTGTATTCACCAATTTACCAAAACAATATTTTTGTCCCGCCAGATTCGTTTAATTATCATTGTTCGCGTTATGAAATCACGAGTTGTCAAAGGGGAATTTACTTGTTGTGTTGTGTTTCTTTTACCGACATCAACTTCTCGATACTCTTTCATCGTATGTCACAAAGGTCTTAAAGGGTACCACCACCCAAAAATAATATTCTTATAAAAGAAAGGTAGCATCTTTAGTATTCCATTCCATCAACTAGTTCACACAAATATGTTTCCAGAAAAAAATATATATACTTGAAAAACGCATCACCATTCTAAAGCATGCGTTCATGCGGTCTGAATTGCGTGTGCAGAGCGAACGAATCGCCCGAGATTCTATTGTCTACAAACGTACGCGTGAATAGCTGCATTGGCGCACTCGCAAAAGGTTGGCCCGTATGTGGTGGAAATTAATTGCTTTGTTTATGAATTAGACAACCCTTTGCAAAATGTTGGGTATCTATTTGATATCACAAGACGGTACCAAAACATATAATAATGTGTTGTTCTTTGCCTGGTGGTCCCCTTTAAGTTGAACTTAAATTCTGCTTTGGACTTAAAATTATGGTAGGCCATTTGTAGGCTTCTAATAAAACATATCCAAAAGATTAATATTAAATTATTTGAGACTTCTAACAAAGTTTTACATACATAACTTCAAAGCTCCTTGATAATAAGAAATATAACTGTTTTTTATCAAAATGTATGGTTTTTAAGAAGAACTGTTGCAACTATTTTACAAAGAAACTAACGGCTTTCCATAATAGTTAGGTCCAACTTAGAGTTAAGTTCAACTTTGAATATTTATTACACACCACCCCACACTCAGGCTGCTTCGAAGAACGGTCAACCGACCATTACCACCGTGAACCCTGCTGACCAACATCTCCTCGGAAACGAGGTAGGACTCAGTCCGGCCGACGTCCAACTCGCCAACCTTTTCTACGAATGCGACGTCGAGAATTGTCCGAGGGACTTGCAGTGCGAGAACGGCGGCTCTTTAGACCCCAGCAACTGCGTGTGCGTCTGTTCATCCGGCTTCAGCGGAGATCTCTGCGAGATCGTTGACGAGATCGTTGGCGAGACCAGTGAATCGGTGTTCGTGTTCGAGCTCACTGATCCAGAGGGCTGGGTTGTTTCACCTAATTACCCGGACAAATACAATAACGGCGATGTCTATATCTACCGAATTCAGGTTTGTGCAATTGCCAACCGGACATGACCCGGACAACTACAATAACGGCGATGTCTATATCTACCGAATTCAGGTTTGTGCAATTGCTTACCCGGACATAACCCGGACAACTACAATAACGGCGATGTCTATATCTACCGAATTCAGGTTTGTGCAATTGCTTACCCGGACATTACCCGGACAACTACAATAACGGCGATGTCTATATCTACCGAATTCAGGTTTGTGCAATTGCTTACCCGGACATTACCCGGACAACTACAATAACGGCGATGTCTATATCTACCGAATTCAGGTTTGTGCAATATTACATTATACGAAAAAACCTCTGCTGACAACTACAATAACGGCGATGTATATATCTACCATGTCTACCGAATTCAGGTTTGTGCAATTGCTTTGTATTACATTACCCGGACAACTACAATAACGGCGATGTCTATATCTACCGAATTCAGGTTTGTGCAATTGCTCTGTTTTACATTGTGTCATCTCATTACCCGGACAACTACATTAACGGCGATGTATATATCTACCGAATTCAGGTTTGTGCAATTGCTCTGTTTTACATTGTGTCATCTCAACCGGACAACTACAAGAACGGCGATGTCTATATCTACCGAATTCAGGTTTGTGCAATTGCTCTGTTTTACATTGTGTCATCTCAACCGGACAACTACAAGAACGGCGATGTCTATATCTACCGAATTCAGGTTTGTGCAATTGCTTTGTATTACATTACCCGGACAACTACAATAACGGCGATGTCTATATCTACCGAATTCAGGTTTGTGCAATAAGGGAGTTGGTAGTTAGCCCATGGAGCGACGGACGTAATCGGGTTTTCGGAAGATTGTACCAAATTTGAGGCTTTACGCGTACGTTTACGGCACAGCCTGTGACGCACGCATTTAAAGTACAGGAGCTCTATTTCCGCGTGCGCGCGTGAATTCTCCTTGTGTTTTGTTACGTTTGAAAGACCTGACAAAAAAAACTCTCCTTAATCCTAAAATATTTCAAATTGAATAAATACAACCATTCATTTTAATTTTCAAACTTGAAGCAGGCTAAATAAATTTGTTAGAATAAAAATACACACACATCTACGCATGGGGCCTTTACGATTTCAATAAAAGCCCAGATACGAACGTTGACATTTTTGTTAAAATCCGAAAATAAATAGAAAACAAAAATATATTAAAAAATCAGTGTTATGTATATGAGATGTCCATTATGATTAATTCAGAAAAACATTTATGAATTCGAGCCAAATTTCCCGTGAAAACACGTTTCAAATGTGACAATAATTGCACGAAGGTCTATGGGACAACGGGCAATATCGGTGTTTTTGGTACAGTGAATTTTCGTCTCAGAAATTGGCGCATGCGCAGTTTGTAACTACGAACTCCCTTATTCCTCTGTTTTACATTGTGTCATCTCATTACCCGGACAAATACAATAACGGCGATGTCTATATCTACCGAATTCAGGTTTGTGCAATTGCTCTGTTTTACATTGTGTCATCTCATTACCCGGACAAATACAATAACGGCGATGTCTATATCTACCGAATTCAGGTTCGTGCAATTGCTCTGTTTTACATTGTGTCACCTAATTACCCGGGCAACTACATTAACGGCGATGTCTATATCTACCGAATTCAGGTTTGTGCAATTGCTCTGTTTTACATTGTGTCATCTCATTACCCGGACAAATACAATAACGGCGATGTCTATATCTACCGAATTCAGGTTTGTGCAATTGCTCTGTATTACATTATACGAACAAACCTCCGCTGACGATTTGTTAAAGGACAATGACACTCGGGAAAATTAATTGTTTTCACAACTATACACTAAATAGGATAAATATTCTCTGAAAGTTTGAGCACGATCGGTCATGAAATCAGAAAAAAAAATGTACAAGCAATGTGCAATAAATGATAGAATCAGTCATAAAGTTTCCCTTTTCTCACTTAAAGAATCAGTGTTTTTATATAAATAGTTTTACAGAACATTCGGAAAGATTTTTACAATGATGTAGTCTGTATGACTAATCATGATTTATCGTGTTTTGAGGGAGGGACGTGATGTACTGTGTTTAAGGATCGGTCACATATCACCGGATAGAGTCAACGGATGCCGAACGAATTGAAACTTTGCGAAATCAAATAATCCTGTGGTGAAAGTCGTCTCCGTTGATTCATGCACAAACCATTCCGCCAGATAGGGCAACGTTAATCGCCTGACAAGAAATTGAAAATGGTGCTCTCCGTCGTGCGTCTGTTTACCATAAGCTCTCCGGTGAAAGGTGACCGGGCCTGTATATTACCCAGTATATATATATTGTTCTTGCAGGGACCTCCAGAGTTAATCACAACGATCACACTGACCTTTCACGACATGGAGATTGAGAGTAGCGAATCATGCGCGCACGACGCAGTCGAGGTACGAACCTACGATGTCGACGCTCCCGGCCAGATGTTCTGCGGCAGCGTCCTCCCTCCCGTTCAGACGTCGGCCGGGAACCAGATGCTGGTCGCATTTACATCCGACTTCAACAACCTTGTCGGCCGAGGCTTCAATGCCTCTTATGTCATCGTCGAAGAAGACATGTATGACTACTTGGAGAGCTATTCAGAATTCTCTTATTATAGTGTATAATTTTCATCTATTTGGCGTTTTCGACGTTTTCCTTTTTTTAAAAGGGGTGGTTTTCAGCACTCATCGAAAACTAATCACAAAAAGGGTATCTTCGCAGGTGCATTTTGCGCCGTTATGAGTAGGTTTTCTAAGCATTTCGCCATTAAGGGGTGTAAACTTACGATGGTGCAATACGCCATTCAGAGGTAGATGGACGTGGGTGTTTATCACTTTTGTATGAGAGTTACCCCCGGGGGGGGGGGGGGGGGTTCTGGCAGGAGAAGTAATGCAATCATGCAATCAAGTGTTATTTCTATGAAATATGGAAGTCCTTTGAGACTGTGTCGCCATTTAAGCTTTAAACAGCTTTAATTATACAAAAGAGTCTTCATAACCTTTGTTATTGTACTGGTGATGGGTAATATACTTATTTGAAATTATACTCCAAGTTAAAATTGTTTATACATATACATGCAGCATATGATTGTTAGATTATCATTCATTATAATATAGTTTTAAGGGACTTAGTAACATTGTCCAAATCCCCAAAATATAATTCTAATTCTAGCGGTTCCCTTATACCTTGTTGTATTCGTATTAACAATAACATCACGGGACAGGTTTCGGTGTTTCAAATTTCTCTTTCGTTACAAAGATATGTATGATCGAAGTATTCAGATATTATTTATCTCCGGGCGAGTTTTTCTTCTGTGTACAATGTGAGTGCACTTTGCATTTTCGCTCATTACTTGGCCATACGATGTCCACTTGAATTTTCACACAATACCCTGTGGACATATGAGATAACAACAATATTCATTGCATCAACCATTCATCACTTTTTGCACATGTCAACAAAGTTACTAGATCCCTTTAATATTCCGCCTATCTTTTGTGGATATGGCCTAAGCCTAGTGCCGAGAAGCCTGATGAATGTACCTAGCCAAGCTGGCAAGATTATACCATTAGACAGCGGATTTTAGGATGAGAGGATCAGTACAACGGACATAATTTTTTTCTCGTTCTTTATTTTAAAATTTAGATTTTGTTATTTGAAAAATATTTTGAAAAATATTGTTTGGCCTAAAATATTCTAAATCAAATGTAACGCCAAAATGTTAACAACAACAACAGCGCGGTATGTACATGATGATCACGCCTATACTAGTAAATGTTTTTTTAATGTTTATAGAAATTGTTATAATTGTAATAAAGTTCATTATTGTTATTCGTACCTTCCTTCCATTTGGCAGTAGATGACATATCTTTATAACATGTATATGTTTGAAGACCAATAACATTTATCTTATCTTATCTTATCTTATATTATCTAAAGTGGCATGCCAATAAATTTCATAAAGTCAAAGGTCACCTACCGCTTCCGGTGTTTTGTGTGCGTTAAAGTGTCTATAAATAAGGTTAAAGGGGGGCCGCAACGCAAAGAAAAGCAAAGGAATATACATGTATGTGTTGATACCGTTGTTTACATTACGTTTCACCCAAGTTAGAAAATATCCGATTCTCAGGCCTGAGGAGAGGTTGAGAGATTCGTGCCTCTAGTAGAATTTTATCACCGTTTACACCGTTCTTATCGGTTTTACTGCGTGTAACCGGAGGAGATTATCTCTATAATACCACTAGGTCTCGGTAGGCAGTTAACAGGGCATGGAATGTTGACGAAAGCTATTAAAATGGTTGAGTTGATTTCCACCGTGGTGGATATCACGGCTAACTTAGTGAAACGTAATGAACACTTTTCAAAAGGTTGTATTAATCATAAACAATGTAAGTAATCACCGAAGCTCAAGGAACCAATGGGGCCGATGGTACCGTAAGCGCCATACGTTTGCGAGTGCGCCGGTTCTATACCCGCCTACGTTTGGAGACAACAGAAGCACCGTATAGACGAGTATGCTACCCCCTACCCAATGGACTTGTGTTCGCCTGCAGACCCATGACTAATGACTGGTATCGTGATGGGTTTTTTAACTAAATAATTTGTCTGGAAACCAATTTTTCTGAACTTGTTGGTCGAATGGACTACTAAAACTATTACATTTCCGTAATAATAATATTATTTGTGGGTGGTGGTTCCCTTTAAATTAAATGCACGGTGATATTCGCTAACTCTTGTCAATGACTTTATACACAGTGATCACAATTATCCAGTAGATAATTATAACACTTCAATCATACATATCTTTATAACAGGAGGGAAATTTGGAAAACCGGAAACTGTTCCGCCCCTCTATTGGTTACACGAATACAATAAGGTATGTGAGAACCGCTAGAGTTCTAAGTAAGTTTTGAGGATGTTTGTACTACCAATCGAAGTATGCAGTAGCGTAGCTAGAATTCATGGACGTCGATCACGGGGGGATGGGGGGATATATCCCCCCCCCCCTCCTCCCCCCCCCCACCCCCCCCCCCCCCCCCCAATATTCGAGTTGCGGGGGATGGCCTGTATTATTGTCAGTTCGGCGGAGCCTGACATCCTTTTTATGATCAGTGATTCTTTCTGTTATCGGTCGGGCTGTTTCACCGATGTAGGATTTATCACATCCTTGCAAGGGATGTTGTACACAATGTCATCCCGTCTGTGTTGAGGAATTGGATCTTTGGGGCGTGTTAGCTGTTGACGTAGGGTGGTATCTCATCTGAAAACCGTTCGGATCCCATGGCTCTCTAGGCGGCGCCTGAGTTGTTGGGAGTCACCATCAATGTACGGTAATGATACATAATACAATTACAGGGTCTTAGTAACATTGTTCAAATCATCCAAATATACTTGGAACTCTAGTGGCTCTCTCATACCTTATCATATTCATACTAACAATAAAAGTACGGGACAGCTTTCGGTTTTTCAAATTTCCATTTCGGATATCAAATTGTGTACGGGATAATTTCATGCCGTATACAAAGTAAGTACAATGAATAATGAATATCACTTTGCAATTTTGCTCAGCCAAAAAACATAAAATTAACGTGCAATTGTCACACATTACTTTGCAGACATATCATATCGCTCCAATACAAATTTAATTAATCACTCATCACTTTTTGCACTTGCCAACAGAGTTACTTAGATCCCTTTAACCCCAAACCTGCCAGTGCAGTACACTCCCAGTGTCACTGGATGCCAAAGCTACAGTGATTTTGGGGGATTTTAAAGGAATGTATTGAAAGGCAAATACACCACGCCTGCAGATTAGGGGGCGCACATACAATAGAGCCACCTATGTATACAATGCCCCCGCACACAATACAATGGGCATGGTCAAGTTGCATCGCAATAGCTTGGCATGTAAGGAGTTAAAACACAACGGTCGTGCTGGAATTATTTATATTATAAACGTATTGATTAAAGGGGTAGTACAGATTTGATAAGGCTGAGCTTTAGTAACCAAAACCTGCACAATGACATTACAACTAATAGTTATAAATCCACCATGCTCGAAAGGTATAGAAAATTACAAACAACTAAATTGAAATGCCTGTTATCATTCAAAAAGAGCCATTCAAACACAAGAGGGCGCTCTCTAAAAAAAACATTGGTTTCAACCATTTTTCATACAAAATTATGCATGTGATGTTTTGTTGAAATAATAATTAGATAGAGAGATCATCAACAACTATTTAAAAACCTCTTTTGAAAATTTCTGAAAAGTCTAGGCATTTTTTACATTTTGTTAAAAATCATTGAATAAATCTGGGCCCCAGAAGTTTATTAGGATCGGATATATTTATTGATATTTCAGCCGTTTTGATCAAATAAAGTTTATTCTGCCATTAAAATTGTATGCTCTTTTAAATTTTACACTCAGTTTTTCATTACCTTACAAAAACATATTTTGTGCAGCGCCCTCTATACCAAAACTGAACTACCCCTTCAAAGCTAACCCATCACAAAAAATAATATTCAATGTAATAACGTATTTTCATTGACCACATACTGTCGCAGAGGGCGATATACCGTAATATAAATATGCAGGTATCATACACATGGTGTAGCAGCATAGAGAGCAGTAATACACCTAAATAAAACTCATCAAATTCAAAATGGAATGCATACAAATTTCAAGGTATTGTCGTAATAAATGCTGAAATCGAGACTATCGTTGTTCATAGGAGGACGAATCTGTACAGTATGCTGGTAACAGTTCAGATGATGTGTAAATCGCATCAGAGATTGGCATGCTAACAAGGGAAACCCTAGGATATTTGATAATACCCTCATCTGTGTAAATCACTGCGCTGTACTCGACAAGTAATGCCAAGTTTCATGAATCATTTTGAATGTAAGTATTTTTTATCAACACCATGTTTTACTACGGTGTTGGAGAGTTCACGTATTCTGAAATAATGTTTCACTTGTATAATGTTATCGCCGATAACTGATATAGGCCCTATATGTATTACTAGTAAAAAGTCTTCTTAATTCATTTTAAAGTGGCCAGGCAAACTAAACGCATGTTATCTTCTGTTCATCTCTATTAGTGTACACATCAGCTATTTGTAAACCATTTGACCCAAACATATTTTGTTTCTTTTAAAACATTTTAGTAATTATTTTTCTCCATATTGTGAAGCCCCGACTTCTGAAAACCTCTCCAGAGTAGAATAATTATATTGTTGACCTGTTGTGACATCATCAACCATTCACTACTCAGTTACAAAGAAGTTACTACTAATCCATGCTGAGTGCATAATCACAATAGCATCACACGGTTGAATAGAACACTAACTCACACACCTTCAATTTCAATAGCTGTTGCTATGTATGAAGAAAAACACTGTCTAAGCTATTGCATGGAGGTATGCAGGGCATGCTTTTGTGTGGATGTTCATTTTGTACTTCCATCTTTTGTTAATCTCATTGTAGCTGACCAGTGATTGACAGATGATGTCACAACAGGTCAACAGGGTTTTTTAGGAGGTGGGGCTTAGCAACATGAAGACAAATAAATATTGAATGAGTACACTAATACAGATGAACAGAAGTCAACGTGCATTTGGTTTGCAGGGCCCTTTTAAGGAAGTTCGGATTCGTAAATCAGACGCAAGGAACCATCTTGTGAACGCCTTGCGCACGGGGAGTAATGTACATTCGCAAAGTGCGCTTAAACTAGTCTAGTTATACAGGGTGGCCCAAAAACGGAACGGGGCACTTCCCGAATTATGGTAACACAATGATTATGTCCATCGGATAGGGTGTCTATTCCAATGAAAAATGATACTAAGAACAGTAATTTTGGTCGTGTAGTTTTTTTTTAGGGCGCTGTGAGTGACACAAAGTCAGGTTCCCATTTTTGTCAATTTTTACCAAGCCCGTGCATGATCAATCGCACTTCCTGCCCGTCATAGCATCGAACAACCATACCCATTTTCTAGGCACATAGCTGAATACACACTTACATTGGCACGCGTATTGCTCGATGTTCGATGTTATGACGGGCAGTAAGTGTGATTTATCAGGCACTGACTTGGTAAAAATTGAAAAAAATGGGAACCTGACATGTGTCACTCACAGCGCCCTAAAACTACACGACCAAAATGACTGTTCTTGGTATCGTTTTTCATTGGAAAAGACATCCTATCCGATGAACATTATCATTTTGTTACTATATTTTGGGAAGTGGCCCGTTCCGTTTTGGGGGGCCACCCTGTATAAGGCTACTTGCGGTGTAGCGTTCACACACTTGACAATCTTTAAATATGTCGAGTTGAATGTGCAATATTTGAAAGGAGAATCAAAGGGTTTTTACCATGATAACCGTGAACGTCGTTCACAGCAAATTATAACGTAATGGGTAGTGGGAAGCAATACTTGATGCAGTTTCTGTTATGATAACTTGCTAGCACTATGTAATTTTTCAGGTACATACTTCAGTTTTACTTTAGTTTTGAGAGGAGTGAATCGCTCTCCGATTGAGTTACACAGTGAACCTCTTCCGCAATACGAGACATTCCCTGCCGTTACAGACGACCATATCCCCTGGTGCTGTGATCACAGGTCTACTGAAATGTATTAATTGTGTGGCTTTCTGTTCCCTTACTCCATGTATAGGGAAAGAGATCACTTCTGCTCTCTCTTGGTGGCCCTTGCCTGACAACTGATCAACTACAGCCATATGACGTCCCTCATCCAAGTACACGACGTACAGGTCATCTGTCAGGGGATCGATGCTACAATTCAGGATCTTCTTACTGTGTGTGATATATCTCTGTGTTCCCTGCCTGTCGATGACGATAAGCTTGTTACTGCGCGGGGAGGGAAGCGCGATGACGTCACCTGTTGTGAGTACACCTCGCAGCTGCATTATGTTTTCTTCACACCTGGTCGTATTGACGATACACCCATCATCGGGGTTTATAACGTATAAGCATTTCTGTCTAATTTCAGCAGCTAGGATCATCCCATCCTGATCAACAGCTACTTGCACGCATGTATAATCTATTAACGTGTTTCGTGGTAACGTGACGTCTCTAATCAGCTCCCACCGTCTGTTATACAGGCTGATGCATCCAGGCAAGCTGTCACCAGTACAGCCTGTCATGAATTTACCACACACTATCGTGTCGTCATCCAGCAGTGCGCATGATATTATGTATGTCTTACTATCACTCGTAATCACCCTCTGGGATAACTTGTTCTTGATATTGAAGCAGTATGTGTGGCTCGCCCTTAAATCTGATATGATAATGTCATTGTTACCTGTATATTCCACAATAATGGGCTTGATTATGTAACACGGTATTTCTACTGTCGAGTTAAGCTCCCATTTCCCATCATACCCCCCGATTCGTCCATTGTACTTCTCATTCCCCTTACCCTCGATAAACTGCACACCTCTCACTGTGTGTGTTATATGTTCAACCACGCCCTCATCGGCCTTCTTATGCAGGGTGTCGGTGAGTAATGTGATCAGCTGTTGTGCGCCATTCAGAAGTTCCGTATCATCCCCTAGGAGGGTTTCCATTCTCTCAGCCGCGTCTTCCAGATCTTGCATGACATCTCTCGCACCGTGCTGTAAGTCCTTTATCTTCTTTTGAGTCGTGTTGGCTATAGCTGTGACGTCATTAAGCAGCTCACGTCGTCTGTCCTCGATTCGTTGCCGCTGTTTTGCTGTATCCTCTCGACATCGTTTCAGACGAGCTTCTCTCTCTGCATTGATTCTCTTGATATGATCATCCGCCTTTTCATGGATTCTTGATGTTTGTTCGCGCTTGCAATCCTTGATTTTCTGAAGTTCTTTGCCACTAATGTTTGCAATTTCTTTCTGAATTTCATTAAAATGTTTGGTCGACTGTTCGCGGGATTGATGTAGTTTAGCATCGTATTCCTGCCAGACTAATTTTGCGCTGATCACCTTCTTCTTGACATCTAGTATTTTATCCCGAGGCTCGGCAGCTGGAAATAAAAGAATGCAGAAATTTAATTAAAATTGCACAATTTCAAAAAGACCAATACAGATGACGAAATAACAAGCAACAGTATATGAAGAGCTTAATTCCAAACGGCGCTAAAACCACTTGTTCAACTTGGGAGTAAAGCCGGTTTCTTTGTCCAACTTTGTACACATGCCTATTGGAATATGAAAATGGAAAGTTCCATATTTTTATTTTGATTGTGTAATTTGTCCTAAAATGTTTATTTATAGATAGCTACGTAGCTCACTAATGTACGGATGTCATTAACTTAATTTCATCATGTTCATGGAAAGTGGATTTAGCGAATTTTGGAACTTAGCTCTTCATATTTGAACCACAGCTCTTATACGGCACATACTAGAATTGGACGTATGGAAGAGCTTCATAGACTGCAATAAACTTCTTGTGCAGAGCAATAAATGTTTAAAGGGATGCCTGTAAAGTGTCTAACTCCACGAAAATTAATTGGAGCTTCCTCGTTTCTCTTCTACCGTGTTGTTTAGCTTATGGTAAGAGAAGAATAAAATTGGGTTAGATTTTGCCAAATTCCCCTTTAGTATGACGATATCTATCATTTAGCTCAAGAGCGTTAATGAACGGACGGTCATAAACCTCATAAACGTCATACATTAATTCGTTTTAAAAGCTGACGCATTTTTTTGTTTTCGCTTTTTTAACCAGGAAAGCAGTGTTCTTTATCAGTGAAACTTTCACACATCATTCGGACATATCTTACAATAATTTTGGTACAGGATTGAAGTCTCAAATGTCATTTTGGCATCTGGCACTTTACAGGTGCATCTTTAAATCATTATGATCATGAGTTTTCAGATGTCAGACTTTTTGGAAACAATTTTTTCCTGAAAATTTGCGGTGAAATTGATTTATAGCACTTGTATCGTGCATGTAATTACATATAATTTTGCGGTATAGGATCCCTTTAACCAAATCAGCCTCACCCCCTCCTTTTCCATCCATATAAACAGTTATATCCATAGCTCAACGCCCTCAGGTCATAAATTACAATGTTACATTATGATGAGGTTATAAGTACGGTGCAAATACAACTGAACCACATCAGAATACAATTCAACTTACAAACAGTTCTGATCATCTGATCAGCCAATCCACCTAACTCTGCCTCCCTGAGTTTATCACTAAGAACGAGCCACAAGTCGAGCTGATCGCTTTGTTGGGATGTTTTCCAGCGATGGAAAACGACTAGGAATGCCTCCGTGTAACGATGAAACTTCTCTGCTAGAATGGTCTCTAGTTGAGGGTGTGGTATTCCAAGGGTGATGCCTAGTGTTATGTAGTTACTTGGAGCTAGCAGCTGCGCAAGTTTGAGGAGATGCCTATCGTCCATGATACTGCAATGGAAGGTCGAAACAAAATATCTGGAATCATGTGCATGGTACGGTACATTCTGAGTATCATGAGCGCAAATAAATGCGATAATTTGTAACGAGTTTTTGAAGGGGTAGCATAGTTTTGGTAAGGATGAACTTTAGTAACCAAACTTGGACAGTAACATTATAAACAAATAGTTATAACTTCACCATGCTCAAAAGGTATACACAATTACAAACGACTAAGTAAAAAGCCCGTTATCATTCAAAAAGAGTCATTTCTAGAAAGTTTCAACCATTTTCATACAAAAGTATACCTATGATGTTTTTATTGAAATAATGATTAAATCGAGAGATCATCAACAACTATTTTAAAAACGCTTTTGATCATTTTTTAAAAAGTGAAGGCATTTTTTAATTTTTTTTTTTAATCAATTAATTATTTGGGCCCCAAATGATTATAAGTTCAGACATATTTATTGATATTTCAGCCGTTTCTGGGTCGATTTTGACCAAATAAAGTTTATTCTGCCATTAAAATTGCATGTTCTCTCAAATTCGACACTCACTTTTTCATTACCTCACAAACAAATTGTGATGTGCAGCGCCCTCTCTACCAAAACTAAACTACCCCTTTAACTCAGCTAGAATCAGAGGCGTCGACCCGTTGTTGTGATCGGGGGCACACTTTCCCAGATTCTCAGGTGAGAGAGCTAGAAGCTCCATATTGGCATCTGCATAATTTGAAGATTAGGGGGAGGAGGGGGGAGGACCGAAAATAGTTTTGAACCGAATGGCAGGCACGCTTTTAGGATGTCAATAGGTATATAGGAATATTCTTGACACATTTAAAGTTTATTGATGGCTGGAATCCCTGAATGGGTTGGGTCAAGGGTAACCCATATCGAAATCCTTAGTGGGGTCCAGGGAGCGGAGCCCACGGAAGCTTTTAGATTTCATACATTTAGAACTGCTCTAATGTGTGATAAAATTGAAAACAAAATATGAATATGTCTGCAGCATGTGGCAGACAACATGTCAGAGAAGTCAGGTACTGCATCAGTCAATGAACTGTGGATGCTATTCAAGTCAGGCATTGAAGAGGGGTCTGAGAAATTCGTTCCCAAGAAGATGCTGCGCTGTAAACATGACATGCCATGGATCACTCCAGACATCAGTAGACTCATCAAGAGAAGGGATAGACTACACAAGAAAGCCAGCCGGATGAAGAAGGAATTACGCAACCCTGTTCCTCTCCTTTTGGAGGACGAACTGCTAGAACCGAAACACAGCGTCCAATCAGAAGCACACAAGCATACATGAACCACCTCGAATCTATCTTCACATCTGATGATGACTCAAGCCAATACAAGGGAATGCGAAAGTTCTGGAGATGTGTGAAGAACTACAAAACATACCGTAGTGGAATTCCTGTGCTGAAGACAGACAACCAGGCGCGCCGATTCCATCCGAAAACACAATGCATTGGGGGGCAGAGCATTGTTCTCAAACAATGCTCGCCCCCCCCCCCCCCCCCCCCCCCCCCAATGCATTGTGTTTTCGGATGGAATCGGCGCCGGTGGAGACAACCAAAATGTGACAAGCCCGAAGGACAAAGCAGAAGCACTGAACAACCAGTTCAAGTCAGTCAGTCAGATCCTGGGAACTATCGCCCCAGCTCCCCTACATGCTTTGTCTGCAAAATGATGGAACATATCATTGCAAGCAGCATCATGCCCCACACCAGTAGGAATGACATCCTCTAGCCTCTGCAACACGGGTTTCGGGCAAAGAAGTCATGTGAACTCCAACTGACTGGCTTCATCAGTGACCTCTTGAACAACATGGAGGAGAACAAGCAAACTGACATAATCATCGCCGACTTTAGCAAAGCCTTCGACAAGGTAGGCCACAACAGGCAGTCCTCCAATATATCTGACTTTAAAATAATTTGTTGATATTGCAATTTGCCCTGCGAACAGCGCTTGTTGACATAATTAAAATTATTATGTTATTATCTGTGTCGGTGTGCTCTAGATGAGGGTTTAAAAATAACTCCATTACAATTATGTGCGTTTGAGAAATTGCATTGCCCAACACATGTCGAAATGTTGGTTCCTGCATCCAAAATGAAGCCTGCAATGTCCTAGATCCAATATGGTAATTCGCACAAGCGAATCGTTCAAACAAGCGTATCTATGTGGCCAGCGCAGACGGGCCAAACTGACGGTGAATTTAGGCTCAATGTCAGCGGCTTTCATAAACGTTTTGACTGATATTTCTGCATTTAACGAAGTCTAAGGTTCTGATTTTTCCACACACGCCCCCTTTTATGCTATTTCAACAATACTAATCAATTAGTTTGGCCAATAAAGTTATTTTCCACTACTGGCATTTCCCTTTAATAGGATCCTATTATTATTCTACGGTCCCGGGGACGGAGCCTCCAGCAATCCAGCAATTTGGCAAAATCTTACTATTCGTTTTCAACCACATGACACACAAATTAGACAACGAGATCCCTTCTCTTGACCAGAATATACATGACCACGACAGCTGCAATCCTCCAATATATCTGACTTTAAAATCGTTTGTTGATATTGCAATTTGCCCTGCGTACAGCGCTTGTTGACATAATTAAAATTAATATTATGTTATTATATATGTCTGTGTGCTGTACATGAGGGTTCAATTATAACTCCATTAAAATCTGTGCTTGCGCGTTTGAGAAATTGCATTGCCCAACACATTTCGAAATGTTGGTTCCTGCATCAGAAATGAAGCTTGCAATGGTAATTAATCATCATTGTAATGAGACACTTTTAATCTAAAATGTGTGTTTAACCCACCCCTGTAAGTCAAGGGGCTTACTGTCTTTTACCGTACACCACACAAGCAACTTGTTCGTCTCAACAGCGAAACTTGTCAAACAATTCAAGTATCAAAACAACATTGATAATTCATAATTGTACGGGTAAATACATTGATCTGGACACACCTGTGTACTTACGTGGATCAGCCAAGCGACAATTTTGTTCCGAGGATTCAAACTCGATTCGTCCTTATAGCATACAAAACTGATCGATATTATTCCTCGCAATTTCTGAAATATATGGGAAACAGCTTGCTTTTCCTAGTACAGCGCTGCAGTAGCAGTATCTTCACTCGGAATGAGGAACTTGGACGTGAAAATCATTCGGCCACTTGATTTTAATATCGCGTTGTAACAAGTATTCAACTCGCACAGTGGCGGTGATAATAATTGTTATACATGTAAGCAGTGCATAAAGCGAGGCGGTATGCTGGTGTAAACATCCTTTGTAAGCGATGCCGTGTCACCATGGTCACTGGTTCTTTCAAATGCATTGAACCTAATCGACCTACACAGTCGGCGTGGAACCACGTTTGGTGGATTGTTACTTGCCGAGCACTTCACCGTATGGGTACTAATCAGGGAACAAGATGAGCTGCAGCTGCACCCCCCCCCCCCCCCGGGGGGCACTCATGTATAATGTAAGACGGGTATGTGCCGCTTAAAAGAATCCCGTTTTCACACCCGATTTCCGCTCTAAAAATACCCGATGTTCACAAATTGCCGCTCCATAGACCCCCGGAATGACTTGGCTAGGTAGTTGAGTAGCGCCAAGTCCATTATTATTCTTCTAGTCAGCTCCTTGGACCACCATTTGAGCCTTTTGTAGGGTTTCCGTAGGTCTTTGGTAGCTCCAAGTCTATGTATTTATAGTTTTAGTCTGTTCCTTAGACCCTTAACTCCCCGTTTCAGGGTTTTTGTAGCTCCAAAGACCCTATATTTGTTGCTTGTAGTCAGCTCTTACGACCCCCCATTTTAGAGTTCCGTGCGGCACACCCCATGTCAAAAAAATAATTCGAGTGCTCCCCCCCCCCACCCCCCCCCCCCCCCCCCCACACACACACACAGACACACACTCACATCCCTCATCCCACCCATTCACACACTCTACAATATCAAACATTATCGATGACCCAGGACTTTTACTCTTGCTCTTTCGCAGTCAAATATAATGTATCATGTATATATGAGAGAAAAGCACGGCTGACACGTACTTACGATCCCTTTGAATAAGTTAAGTGTGTAGTATGAGTACATATCGGTTCGTTTGATTGTCCATATATACAGGGCGTAGACAACGGGGGGGATGAGGGGGATGCATCCCCCCACCTCACAAGGTGGGGGGATGACATGTACAATCATCCCCCCCCCCCCCAGGTTTTAGGGAAGGATATATTTGTTTGTGTGTGTATCTGTATACGAGTGGGAAAGAAAAAAATGTTTGTATGAGCTAAGACTTGTTCATTCTAACGTTAACAATACATCCCTTTTCAATTTTCGCTGCGCGCTTCGCGCGCGAACAGATTATCTCAGTTTGTTGTGTAACTTGCGAGTATTTTTTCTGTATACCGGGCCACGTAGTTCCAGTGTAAGCTGGCATTGCCCTGGCTGCCATTTCAAGTATATTATATAAATGCAAAATCTTCTACGTGGGAGGGGGATACCCCACTCCCAAACCCTCCCGATTTGGCTCTGCCCAAGCCCTCGGTAGCTTCGCCCCTCGGGACTCATTATTGGCAATAGGCTAAGTTGTTATTGATCATACATAATGTGGCATAATTATGGTGATGTTGGAACTGTGTATGACGCTAAATATAAATATAATATTTGTAATTGTGTTGGGGTGCATATTCATTAGTGTGTCAATTATTTGTTTTCTCGTGAAAATATATTTAAAATTTCTGGTCGATCAAATCATAACACGCTTTCCCAGTTACAGTCAATGTTAAGCCCGAATTTCCTTTCTAGGTAAGCACCAAATTGCACAATTTCAAGTCCAAAAATGCAAAATCTCCATTACCGTGGAGGGGGACACCCCCCTCCCACACCCTCCCCCCGCTCAGTAATTTCGCTCCCTGTGTTGGGGTGCATATTTATTAGTGTGT
The DNA here is from genome assembly GCA_037951105.1 of Echinarachnius parma. Classification (NCBI taxonomy): domain Eukaryota; kingdom Metazoa; phylum Echinodermata; class Echinoidea; order Clypeasteroida; family Echinarachniidae; genus Echinarachnius; species Echinarachnius parma. The sequence goes on along the minus strand of JBAMJV010011396.1, from coordinate 8,276 downwards.
CAATTAATTGTTTTCTTCATGAAAATATATTCAAAATTTCTGGTCGATCAAATCATGGACCTCCATGATCAAATCATAACACGCTTTCCCAGATACAGTCAATTTTAAGCTCGAATTTCCTATCTAGGTAAGCACCAAACTACACAATTTCAAGTCCAAAAATGCAAAATCTCCCTACCGTGGGAGGGGGGACACCCCCTCCCACACCCTCCCTCCGCTCAGGAATTTCGCTCCCTGTATTGGGGTGCATATTTATTAGTGTGTCAATTAGTTGTTTTCTTCGTGAAAATATATTCAAAATTTCTGGTCGATCAAATCATGGACCTCCATGATCAAATCATAACACGCTTTCCCAGAAACTTTCCCACACCCTCCCTCCGCTCAGTAATTTCGCTCCCTGTATTGGGGTGCATATTTATTAGTGTGTCAATTAGTTGTTTTCTTCGTGAAAATATATTCAAAATTTCTGGTCGATCAAATCATGGACCTCCATGATCAAATCATAACACGCTTTCCCAGAAACTTTCCCACACCCTCCCCCCGCTCAGTAATTTCGCTCCCTGTGTTGGGGTGCATATTTATTAGTGTGTCAATTAGTTGTTTTCTTCGTGAAAATATATTCAAAATTTCTGGTCGATCAAATCATGGACCTCCATGATCAAATCATAACACGCTTTCCCAGATACAGTCAATTTTAAGCTCGAATTTCCTATCTAGGTAAGCACCAAACTACACAATTTCAAGTCCAAAAATGGAAAATCTCCCTACCGTGGGAGGGGGGACACCCCCCTCCCACACCCTCCTCCCGCTCAGTCACTTCGCTCCTTGCAATGTCTCACTCTCATATCTGTCTCAAAGTTGGCAGCACTGTGAGTGTGGTTGGGCATGAGCCCCTACAGTCTACACACATAAAATCGTGATCCCCCATAGGTTAACATCTAACCCCCCCCCCCCCCCCACCCCCCACTGAGCCACTGACTCTCAAGGACTTTCAAGCAATTGTCTTGGTCGCGAAATATTTCGGCAGGTGGTCTCGGCCTCGAACAAACTGGTCTTGGTCCAGTGAACGGCAAATCATCCCCCCCAGGTGTAAGAACCTGTCTACGCCACTGCGTATATATGTATGTGTATATGGATATATGTTTGTGTTTCAGTGTGTATGCGTGTCTACGTCTGTGCTGGTGCAGAAGTTATTGGTATGATGAATTAAATAAAAATGTCTTGAATTAAAAACAAAAGATAACAGCGGTGGGAGAGGTGCGAATGTTTAGAGGCAACAAGTTCCATAGTGTGGGTGCGCTATATGAAAATGTTCTGTCTCCATATGAACCTTTGGTCCGAGGACAGCTAAGCAGGTGTTGGGATGATGAACGTAAATACCGGGATGGGTCGTACTCTCTCAGCAGTTTCTGAATGTAGGGTGGTGCAGATCCATGTAGTGCCTTCCATGGCATGAGGAGTACCTTGAACTTCATACGTGAAGGAGCTGTGAGTTGATGCCGTAAATGAGGCAGTTTCCATACTCAAGTCTTAACATAATTAAAGCGTGCACAACAGTGCTTGCAGCTGAGTCGCTAAGATACCTCCTGATGCTTCTAATGTTTCGAATCTGGAAGCATACAGATTTGCAGGTGTTTTTGACTTGAGACTCCATCCTCATTGTTTTGTCGAAAATTACACCAAGATTCCGTGCTGATGGAGAGGCTGCTATCCGAGAGTCACCAACGATGAAAGATTTGGCCTTGACTTTTGCTTGATTTTTCTTTGATGAAATGATAAGAATTGCTCTGTTTTAGGATCGTTCAACTTTAAACGGTTAAGAGTCATCCATGTTTTAATATCTGATATCCAGGTCTGAAGTTTCCATCTTGCCTGGTGTTCTCCGTCTTCATGATTGGGGTAGAATGGTATATAGTGTATTTATGTGTGTGTGTGTGTGTGTGTGTGTGTGTGTGTGTGTGTGTGTGTGTCCAAATGCATTGGACCCCATACACCTAATTATTGGTGTGGAATCATCTCGTAATGACGTTTGTTGGATTATAATTCGTCAGGTACTATAGGGGTACTAATCGGGGGACTAGATGAGCTACATCATTATTATTATGTAATATAATATGTTTACAAGAAAATAAATTCAACAAACAGGTAGAGTGAATCGATCACTGTCTTCCTTGTAATAATAATAATAACTGTTGATATAATATTGTACATCAACATGTCAAATGAAACAGACCCCTATGTCACACAGTCTCAACACAGCACAAATCAAATGCACACGCATACATCCACATATATCTGACCATCCGTACTCGTAATCAACTATTACAAACAAAAATTGAAATGCATTCATAGATGATATAAATTAAAATATAAAAAGCTTTTTAAATGCACACAGGGTGAAACAAGAAATCATTCTTACTCATTTAAAGATGTTTTGAAGCTGTTTAATTGATCTTTCTCAAACCTGAAAGATCATCGTTTAGTAGAAACGTTAACAGTTGTTTTGAATAATTATATATGTACGTAGAGTTCCACATTAGGTAAGTTATAGTCATCATAAGTATGCAATGGAAGAAAAACAAATAACCATTATATTCCATGGTAAACACAACAGGTATATGTGTCAATGCCCGCAATTGAAAATTAGAATAACATGGAACTTACAACTTACAGTGAATGTGACCCGACAATTAATGGTGTTCCCCAAAATATTATTCAAAATAATGTTCGTAATTATTCCACGATAGATGTTGATGAAATCTAGTGCAAACAACGCAATATCATACAAGACAACCAAGAATGGGCAATTCCACGAAAAAGTGGACATGAACTAAAAAAAACAATTGGCTCTATTTCAAATCCTATTGATTTTTTCTGGATTATTTTTCCATACAACATGATCCTATGATTATATCTTTCAGTTCACATGATTTTTGTTATTCTCGGGTGTCTCCTTATAGGAGAAACGGAAACCATACATGAAATTCCACACATGGGACTACCCTGTGCAAATTTCAGGAAAATCCTTATAATTTCAAAATTGTCTGGTATTTTTATTATTTGAGGCACCAAATTTGATGACTGATAATCAAAGTACCTTTTCACATTTTAATTGAATTTTTTTTAGTGCTCTAAAGTATATATTTTAATTCATAAAATCCTTTGGACAAACTGTAATGTCCGTGACGCTGAAAAATGTAATGTCCGTGACGCAACGTTTTGTTGTCTAGATCACATATACCTGGCCCGTTTCGCAAAATCCAACTTGGATTCAATTCATCATTGCCTTGTCTATAATTGAATACCTAAATTACCTTTGTGAGGTCTCAGAACTCACAGATTTTTGCAAAGATGTATATGGATGCAAAAAGTCATGTCCAAAAAATGTAATGTCCGTGACGGCGCTCATTTTGCAGAAATACTCAGTAACGAATTGGATAAATGTTCTGAAACTTTTTTGGCATACTTAACCAGGCTATTGCTTTGTAGTCAAAATAAAAGGTAGACATTAGGTAGAGGTATGAATTAGTAGCGGCATTGGAAAGTCTTGAAAAACTGTCTGTTTGTAATGTCCGTGACGCTGGAGTTGCCCATATACATAATAACGATCGACTATAGCTAACACAGTTTTCAGTTTAACGTTAATCAATACACCGCTATTTATCAACTTGCTGCTGTAAATTGATTTGAAGTGAAGCAAATATATAACATTTTCGTCTTATTGATCGTATTGTCGATGTGCGCAAACAAGGGGGTCTTCACCAAAATAGGTCTCGATATAGTCATTACCACAAAAAGATGTTGTTAAATTAACTGGAAAGCTGCTAAAAAAATACATTATTGAACAGGTAAAGCAGTATTCAAATAACACATAAATAACGAAGGGAAATTCCATTTTTGTTATACAAATGCCAACTATCATCGATTTGAGTTATAGAAAAGTTTTCATCAAAACAGTTTTTAACCAAATAATATTACTTTCATAAACAAAATGCTATGCCAAATACCCATGAACCATAATGCAATTTAATTTTATACACAAATTGAAGCCGGATAAAGAAAAGAAAAGTATGCCAATAAAATACATCAAAATTGTAACATTAATAATTGTAGATGCTTCTTTAGCATAAACATAATTTTTGCTTAAATCTTTAACCTTGCATACATAACAGGGAGTTGGTATGTTGTATATACATTTGTATACAAAGATATGTATCAAGTTAAAGTTGATGAACCATTTAAGATACGAACTAAAACATCATTCAACATTATCACGGCAAAATTGATGTAACAAAGGACTTTACAAGTATACAGTATCATACAAGCAAAGCAGTTTAACAGGAAGTAATATACAATAACAATACGGTACGTATAATACAACTCCAACTGATTATGTTGTATAATGTTATCACTAATACACTGTCGTATCCGAAACCGATAAACCGATAAACCGTATAATAATAATAATAACCAACGTATCATTAAGCATCAATATCAGTACGGGATCGAGAGGTTAAGTACGAACATGAAACTCAATACATGTGCATAGTATTGTTGATGCGTGGCAACAAAAGTGTCGAACATAATCTATATAGTAAATATATTATCCATTGCGGATATAGTATCGGAAATAATATCGCTAGTGATATTCGTTTATCTCGCAATGTATGGTCAACTAGGAATCTAAAAGATCGTGACGTTTCGTGTGCCGCTGCAACACTTTGTCAAATGATATAATCTAATGTAGACAATCGGTATGTATGCTCTACCGTGGCTCCCAACGCAGAATCTCACATAAGCGAGCACGTTCCCGATAGGTCAAAAACGGGCCGCGCCGATTGGCCGGTGCACACGGGCAACCAATCAACGGGACACTGGTTCGGTCCGCCTACCGAACCAGCGTACGATACGTCGCCATGACACTCCCCAACCATCCGGCCCCCACCGGTTAATTCGAACCCACGGTCGAGCCAAGCCACCTTCTTGCTACAACGCTCATATCTACGTATCAATTTCAGGGCAGGGCGCCCGTATGTTCAATCAATAATAGTAAATATATTATCCATAATCCATAATCAATATACATGTACATCAGTTTATACGAACATAAGCATACTTTTGGCATAATGTTCAACCTGTCATACTACAGAGAGCTAGTATGTTGTATATACATTTCATAAACAGGCGCGGCGAAAGGTTCGGAAAACATAATCATAGGGGGGGGGGCAGCATTGTAGAATATGAAACGAGTGGATCAACAAGTTATAACGCCAAAATGTCTAGCAAAGAGCTGATTATAAAAGATGAAAAAGCATCCATTATTGTATAAGTGATGCAGGTCATAGATAAGCACTAATACAGTCTTGATATCGATCCAATTCGTATTTTTATGGAAGCCTTAGTCGATGTGAGTCCTAAAACAATTTTGTTCACAAAAAATCGATTGAATATATTTAACATGAGTACAAATTATATTGCTGTACAAAGAAGGGAACTAATGTAAAACATAATACAATTAAAGGGACTTAGTAACATTGTCCAAATCATCAAAACTTACTTGGAACTCTAGTGGTTCTCTCATACCTTATCATATTCATACTAACAATCAGGCGCGCCGGAAGCAGTTTTGGATTGGGGGGGGGGGGGGCAAAACCCTAAGGGGACTCACGATTTATGTGTTTAGGGGCTCATGCCCAACCACACTCACAGAGTTGCCAACTTTGAGCTAGAGGTGAGAGTAAGACATTGCGAGGATAAAGCGACCAAGCCCGAGGGAGCGAAGTAACTGAGCGGAGTCCCCCTCCGCACGGTAGGGAGCTTTTGCATTTTTTGACTTGAAATTGTGCAATCTGGTGCATAAAAACATAATCCAACAACATAGCTTACTACCAAAAATGAGTCCCGAGTGAGCGAAGCGACCGAGGGCTGGAGCAGAGCCAGAGGGGGAGGGTTTGGGAGGGGGTATCCCCCTCCCACGGGGAAGATTTTGCATTTATATATACTTGAAATGGTGCATTCTGGTGCATAAAAACATAAACCATATGCCACATTACGTATGATCCAACAACATAGCTTACAGCCCAAAATGAGTCCCGAGGGAGCGAAGCGACCGAGGGCTGGGTCAGAGCCAGAGGGGGAGGGTTTGGGAGGAGGTATCCCCCTCCCACCGGGAAGATTTTGCATTTATATACTTGACATGGTGCAATTTGGGTCATAAAAACATAAACCATATGCTACATTTGTTTGATCCAACATCAAAGCTTACAGCCAAAAATGAGTCCCGAGGGAGCGAAGCGACCGAGGGCTGGGTCAGAGCCAGAGGGGGAGGGTTTGGGAGGGGGTATCCCCCTCCCACGGGGAAGATTTTGCATTTATATACTTGAAATGGTGCAATTTGGTGCATAAAAACATAAACCATATGCCACATTATGTATGATCCAACAACATAGCTTACAGCCAAAAATGAGTCCCGAGGGAGCGAAGCGACCGAGGGTTGGGGCAGAGCCAGAGGGGGGAGGGTTTGGGAGGGTGTTTCCCCCTTCCACGTGGAATATTTTGCATTCATATACTTGAAATGGTGCAATTTGGTGCACGTCACACAAACAGCCAGAGCAATAACAGCCTACACAGGAACTACGTTGATCGGTACAGAAAAATCCAACCCAGACGTAACCATACGCAAGTTACACAACAAACTGAGATAATTTGTTTACTTTCTTCCTTTTCTTTTTTTCTTCTTTTTTTTTGGAGGAGGGGGGGGGGGGCTTAAAAACGCGTTTTGCCCCCCCCCCCACCCACTTTGGGTGGGGGGGGGGGGGCGGCCGCCCCCTGCCCCCCCCCCCCCCCCCTCTTCCGGCGCCTATGCTAACAATTAAAGTACGGGACAGGTTTCGGTTTTTCAAATTTCCATTTCGTTCAAAATGTATTAACGATTGAAGTGTTCATATGAAGAGCTCACTTTCAAAGGCGCTAAATCCACTTTCCATAAAAATTGAGTTAACGATATATCTACATGTACATTCTTCGTAGCTATTTAAGAATTCACATTTTACGACATAGCATCGAACGACCATACCCATTCTCTCGGCACACAGCTGAATGCACACTTATAATTGCACGCGTATTGCTCGATGTTCGATATTATGACGGGCAATAAGTGCGATTTATCAGGCACTGACTTGGTAAAAATTGAAACAAATGGGAACCTGACATGGTGTCAAACACAGCGCCCTAACACATCCTATCCGATGCACATTATAATTGTATTACTATATTTTGGGAAGTACCCCGTTCCATTTGTTTGGGGGGGGGGGGGGGGGTGGCCACCCTGTATAAGGCGACTCGCGGTGTAGCGTTCACACACATGACAATCTTTAATAAGTCGAGTTGAATGTGCAATATTTGAAAGGAGAATCAAAGGGAAGTTTTTACCATGATAACCGTAAACGTCGTTCACAGCAAATTAGAACATAATGGGTAGTGGGAAGCAATACTTGATGCAGTTTCTATTATGATAACATGCTATCACTATGTAATTACTCAGGTAGATACTTCAGTTTTACTTTAGATTTGAGAGGAGTGAATCGCTCTCCAATTGAGTTACACAGTGAACCTCTTCCGAAATATGAGACATTCAATGCTGTTACAGACAACCATATCCCCTGGTGCTGTGATCTCAAGTCTACTGAAATGTATTAATGTATTGGCATTATGTTCCCATTCTCTGTGTATAGGGAAAGAGATCACTTCTGCCCTCTCTTGGTGGCCCTTGCCGGACAACTGATCAACTACAACCATCTTACGTCCCTCATCCCAGTACACGACGAACAGGTCATCTGTCAAGGGATCGATCCAACAATTCACGATCTCCTCACTGTGCGTGATTTCGCTCTGTGCTCCCTGCCTGTCGATGATGAGAAGCTTGTTACTACATGGATAGGGATGCGCGATGACGTCACCTGTTGTGAGTACACCGCGCAACCTCGTTATCTTCTCTTTACACCTGATCGTGTTAACGAGACACCCATCCCCGGGTTGATAACGTATAAGCATTTATGGCCGCTCACAGCAGATATGACCATCCCATCCTGATCAACAGCTACATACACCCGTATGTAATCATTCGACGTGTTTCGTGGTAACGTGACGTCTCTGATCAGCTCCCACCGTCTGTTATACAGGCTGATGCATCCAGGCAAGCTGTCACCAGTACAGCCTTTCATGTATTTACCACACACTATCGTGTCCTCATCAAGCAGAGCGCAGGATAAAATGCT
>JBAMJV010011395.1:0-20691 GCA_037951105.1 Echinarachnius parma | reverse complement strand
TTCATATCGTTCAACGAGGCGCGCCATTGTTAGTGTGTACTCACGCGTGTGCCGAGAGAATGGCGTGTTCGTTGAATGGTATTACGAGCAGGGAGTGCAATTTAACTGGCTTTGACTAGGTACAAATTGACAAAAATAGGCACCTGACATGGTCTCACTCACAGCGTCCTAAAACAAAAACTACACGACCCAAATTACTGTTCTTGGTATCCGTTTTTCATTGGAAAAGGACACCCTATCAAATGGACATAAATATGATTGGTACTATATTTTGGGAAGTGCCCCGTTCCGTTTTTTTTGGGCCACCCTGTATAAGACCCTTTCATGACAACGGGGCCCACATATCTACGAGCCCATTCTGCGCCACAGTTTATAACCCATTTCGTTTTGATATAGCAAAGAAAGACGGAGGAAGAGGGGATATAAAAACACACACTCGCTTTCCTAGCTGGAGTTACATGTGAAAGGGAAAAGCACTGCAATTTCCCTACCATAAGGCCTACTGTAATGACATTTACATCCACTTACCTTCCTCTAAAGTATAGCGATTGCATCTCGACTCCTGGAACTTTCAACGTTGAGACAATGCTTTTGGTTGCGACAGAAACGGTATACATTGAATATGTTCCAGAGAAGTCAAGACGTAGGCACTTGTAAAATTGACGTCCACGAACAGTTCATTTATCTGGGCAGCGTAGTTCGCTCATCTAAATCAGATCTAGAGTAGTAGATTCTGATGCTGTTGAACTCACTTTGGCAAGTAATCTAATAAATTGCAAGAATGAATGTTACAAAACGTCACAAGCACGAACAGAAAGGCTCCTTAGTTGTATCAGGCTTCTTGGAACCAAATACTGTACCTATCAACTAAGCAATTTTCAAATATATTCGTATAAATATATTCCCACAACAGTCGACTGATAATCTGAGCTGATAGGTGGTATAGGAGGCGCTACAGAAACTAATTGTTATGTGAGATAATGAAAAACTGAATGTCAAAATATAAGAGAGCATACCAATTTGAATGCCAGTATCGACTTTATTTGACCACAATCGGTTCAGAAATGTCTAAAATATCCATAAATATAACCATTTGTAATAATTGTGAGGCCCACACAATTATTCGATACTTTTGAACCAGTCGTTAATATTTTAAATGCTTCCTCTTTAAAAAATAACCAAAGAGTTTTGTAATAGTTAATGATTGTCTCTCTATCTAATCGCTATTTCACAACAACATCACATGTTCAATTTTCTAAAAATGTATGTTTAACGTTCGATTGAGTTGAACTTATTTTTTTTTAATGCATTTTTACATAACATATCATGATTTGGGGGAATAGAAAAATGTGACTATGGACAAAACTGTAAAAATGGATACACACACTTATCATAATGCGTTGCCAATTTGAGTTCCCCTTATGAATAAATGGACATCGTCAAAGAGCCATAGTTTTCTTGTTTTCTTGCCCTGATTATGCTCTTTACGTCTATGAAAGAAACATTTCGCTTGTGGTTCATTGTCCTTTAAAGTGATTTGTAATACCCTTGCCAGTTAAAAATCCAATCTGACTTATATCCCGGCCGACCACTCTTGCTCTATAAGGTACCTAACTGAATTTACCTCCAAGTGAACGATGATTTGACCTGGCACACCTCCGTATTAGCCGTTATTTTTGTTGGTGCTGAAAGTAAACAAAACAAATATTTGGAAAACCATCAGATATTTATTATGAAAACTATGAAACACTATTATGAAAAATAAGTGTATCGCATTATCTTTTGTTGTCTGAGCATAACCGTACCACATTCATCATAACCTAGGGTTAACGTTCGTTTGAGTTGAACTTATTTTTTTTAATGCATTTTTACATAACATATCATGATTTGGGGGAATAGAAAAATGTGACTATGGACAAAACTGTAAATCGATTATGGAATTGTTTCCCAAAACTAAACTAAAGCCTCGAGAGAAAAACAAAAAATATTGCATTATGACTATAAATTATTATGACAGTTGACTTAAAAGACAAGTTTGTAAAACAACAACACACCATAAGTAATGTATATAGCTAAGCCAGTCTGGCAATCCGGGGTGTCTGTTTTTAATCCCGGAGATACCATTATTGATTTGCTAATTGTTCATTTATATTATTAACTTCCCTTGTTTCAGCTAATTGGTAATAATAGTACGAAGAGATACTGACAATGATATAAAAGAAAATGTGAAAATCGGAGTAAAAAATAAATATATATACCAAATATGCAGACCGATAATAGATAGATTTATTGGGTGATTGATTACCAGAGCAAAGAGTTTTCCTGAGACGTCCAGCCTAGGTCCCTCTCCTCCTTCCCTGTTCTCACGGCCCTGACTCCGAACACGTAGTCAGTGTCAGAACTCAGACCCGTAATGGTCCTCGTTGTCTCGAGACTCCGGATAGCACTTGCTCAAATTCACTGTTGGGTGTGTCTTCCTTGAAGAACACGTCGTAGCCGACCAATGGCGGATCACCGATGTCTGTATCCACATCCCATGCAGGCCATGTTAACGTCACTGTGCTCGTTCGATGCTCCAGTCATTACTGGAGCACTCCGCAAGTGAGGAAGTACTACATAACCAGAGTGGCAGACAACAAAATATTAATGTGTTACCGTCAGTAGATAGCATGGTCTCATAAGGACGAAACATTTTGAAAACGGGTAAATAAAGGACAACATGACTGACCTGCCAGGAAACGTATTGGGCACCATGTTATGGGGAAAGAAATACACGTGAAAGAAAGACGGTGTAGTTATAGTAGGATAATAATTGAATAGTATTATACAAATACTTAGACTTGGTAAATTATTTTGCCAACAAATCTAGTTCTGAAAATGTGGCAGCTTTTCTGAGACTTGCCCAATATCATATGAATATGCCATTTATTATTGCTGAACAATATCAAATCTTGAGAAAAGAGTCGTATCCCAATCTTCGTTTTGACATAATTATATGGTTGCACTTACCATAGTAATTTCCATCAAACACTGTTTCAATGCTATCGTACGTGTTGACATCAGACATGGAGCAGGCGAATATCTCACCACTCCGTGCACTAGAAATGTTGAACGCAAAGTCATTACTAGTCGTGGAATCAAGCAATATAAGGTCATTCTGGTAGAAGTCTTCAGTGTCATACTTCCTGTAGAGCCTGACGACTGGGTCCGCTGTAGAATAAAGCTGCTCGCCTTCAAACGTGCAGTGGACCTGCGGTGGAATCCCTTCGTTGGTTTTGTTGTAAGTGGTATCAATGTTTCCTGTTTGTAAGTCCACGGATAATAACAAAACGAAGAGAGTATGATATGCACCATTCTGAGACAAATTCGTAGTTGCTTTATATGTATTAACCCTAATAAGGCCGGGGGCCATAATGCCGCCCCCCCCCCCCCCCCCCCTCCGCGATTTTTTTGTATTGTTCCAAAACGCAGTAAGATGAAGCGCCGCTGCTTGGTGACTTTTTTTGTTTGGGTCTTGCGCATATTCTAAAACAAAATTTTTGAAAATCGGACCTCCCGTTACGAAATCACGTGACCTTGTGTCTATGCATGTCAGCCCGAAAATCGCTCAAGTTTGTGATTTGTGTACAAAACATATGAAAAATATCAGTTTTTCGTAAAGGAGGTATATCATTGGTTATTTGGTCTTGTTTACATTTTATATAGAAACAAAATAAATAACAAAAACAATAAAATACATATAAAGTAAAAAAAAAATAAAAATACATAAGATATTATATCAAAATATAAAACATAAGGAAGAACCTGGCTTTTCCAATTTTTTTGTCGCATTATTATTATTTCAAATGCTCTAAAGAATATATATTCTGAAAACCAGAGTTTAATTATGAAGAATATATATGATTTATGGGTAAAAATATGAATATTATGACCTTATTTGCATAAATTACCATAAATATGCAAATTAATGAATTTAAAAAAAAATTAAATTACCATTGTATTCTATACACTTCACTTATCATGCGTGCAAATTTTCACGGCGATCGGCCGCTTCGCGGCCGAGATCTTAAGGGGGGGGGTGGGGGGGGGGGGGGGGGCGGCCGTAGGAAGACCTCAAATAGCCCGGCCTTTTTAGGGTTAAGTATTACATAACCAATTATAAGATTTTAACACTTCTGAACGCTATGAGTAGTATTCTACTAAATTCATCAACATAGGCTGGACTAAATGGACATAAAATACCACTTACCAGAACAAACCATTCCACCCCAGTGGAATCTGACTAGCACATTGATTCTTGTCATGAACCACAAGAGATAAACCCGATTGTTTCTCCTCAGACTAACATTCCAATTGCATTTTTAACAAGTCACCAGTTATACCCCCGTCACATATAGCTACGCTCTCGCGCCGCTCCTAATCCCCATTCATAAAATTGCTACGCTCCTAATCCCCATTCATAAATTTGGCAGTGGGAGGCGAAGCATTGTCCGAACGATGATTAAATGACGAATGAATGGGAGGATTATCGCACATAGGTGAAAGGATAGCCTCTCATGCATGGACATACAATGGCTCCCTAAACAAAAGAGTAGAACGCCAAAGACTCACGACCGCTTTCGAGCGCTTTCAACATGTCCAAAGCTTAAAAAGCGGTCGTGTGTCGGTCGTGGGTCTTTTGCCGACCTAGTCTTTTGTTCAACGAGCTATTGTCTGTGCATTCATGGAAGGATATCTATTGACACATGTGAGATAATCTTCCCATTCAGATCCTCATTGGACAAAAGACATTTTGCAGATACATTCCACTGATTGTGATCAGCTATTGTCTAGATCGTGGCTAGAGCGTGGCTCTAGTTTGGCGCCGCCATTATATTATGTTCTCTGACTAAAAGGATAGTATATAATTAGAGACAATGTCAAGCATGCCACTGGAATGTCAACCATCCAATTGTCTGGATGTCTAATGAAAAGAAACATTTAGAAGTGGTGCATGACTACCATCAATATGATTGTGAAATTCCCTTTGGTTGAACTGGTTTTACTGGATACTGGGGATTTCTTTTACTTGTTTTAGTCTAGCCTAAGTTCAAAATAAGCTTAGTAGAATACCGGAATATGAGTTCTAATCTGTAAACATTTTGTTATTTATATTGAAATAGTAGTAGGAAACTTTAATACTAAATGCTTATATTTTGCTTGCAGCACTATAGTTGGGCCATTTTATAAACGCAGTGGAATCACCTGAAGGTTATTTATGGGCCCTTTTCAGGACTAAACTGCAAAATTGTGTAAAACACTCACCACTGCAATCGCGCCCGTATTTTCCCGGAACACACTCTAGATATGTAATGACAAACAAGTATAACATGTATAAGCTGTTCGTATAAATATGTGATGCTTCTTTCGTGTTGCAATGTAGTGATTGCTGCATGATATATTGCCTCATTATTGCCTCTTTATGAATTCAATATAAATACAAATTATAGTGTATCAATATTATGACATTGAATGCACTCGTTATCACACCAATTCTTTACGAAACATGTGCTATTAATGGTTTTATGTTATCATAATTTACAAGGATATCGACATTGGACGGGTCAAAATCGCATATTAGGCCTATTTAAAAAACTAACAGTGGTATAATACATACGTTTCAGACAGTAAATTGCAACTGATAATGCTTTTAATTCAATTTTCCACAATTCAAGTACAAATAAGGACAATAAGGTATTACTTACTTTGACAACTCTCGCCTTCCCATTCCGACAGACACACCGGTGGTGTTCCGGTGCAGATACCTGTGAATCGATCACACTCCCCAGATTCACAGTGACAGGTCTCTGTACAGCTAGCTCCGAACTCACCTGTAACGCATGCTTTTTGATGACAAATGATATAAATCATGTTATTACAAAACTCAATCCTGCTTAGTTTCTTAATAAATGACATAGTCCCTAATTGTCTAAATAAGAATAAAGGAATAACGGTTTAGGGTAAATATAATAAGATTTTAAAAATATATAATATATTTAGAGATGATATTCTTCCCACCGATTTTATTTGTACCAGTTCATTTGAATAGGCTACGAAAGTACAATAACATGGCTAGCAGTAACCATCCTATTGAAGATCTTCAATATCTTACATATGAAACATAGGCGAACATAGCAGTTTACCATTTAAAAAAAAACTTTCAGAGGATCTAACAACGGATGAGGTCGTTCACTTATCTTAAGTTTGAATATTCAGAACATGATGTCTACATCACTAGTACTGTGACCAACAATATGCAGTACCCAAGGTAGCAAGCCAACGTTGGATCAACGTTGGAATCTTGCAACTCGTTGGATGTTAAAATCTGGTTGGATATCAACGTTGGTCCAACGTTCGATTATCGCAACTCCTTGGAGGTTGAAATCTGGTTAGATACCAACGTTAGAAACTCGAAACCCATAATACGTTGGACAAACTTGTTGAACCAACGGTGGATCAACCGTTGTACCAGCGTCATTTGGGCGTACGCACACATCACTTGTTCAACGTTGCCAGTCAACGTTGGAGCAACGGTGCGAAAACAAATGGCCAGCATTGGTCCAGCGATGGACCAACGTTTGTTTGCTACTTGGGACCATACTTACCAGTCTCACAGTCCAGTCCTTTGTAGCCAGGCGCACAGGAACACCCGTATGGATCAGGCACACACACCTGTAGCCCCTGGCAGGCATCAGCAAGATCAGTGGCATAGTTGCATCTGTACTCACAGTTACGACCGAACCGGTTGCCACCACAACCTTTCGAACAAGGGAAGTAGGTATAACTTTAAATATTAAGTGTTCAGTGTGCTTTAAATTTTTTTTTGTTTTTTAGTCTGAAACATGTTTGACTTTCAAAGGTTTTAGTACTCCCATAATAGCTGTATGTTTATACACATTCCACTCACTATCAATAATCACTCGATACCTGAATAACATTACGGTTAAAATTTAAAAAAAAGTAAGACGCAATGCGTAACGTAAGTTTATAAAGTTAGGTGCATGGAATAATCTAAATAAATTTGAACAATTACTAACAAAAACACATCGCGATTTCTTAACAACATTAATATATATATCACAAGAATTACATCAAATTATGGAAAGAGAATGATTATGTGGACCTGTTTGACAATTCTCTCCCTGAAATCCTGGCGGGCAGATGCATCGTCCTGTCTTATCGTCACAGATCCCACCGTTGTAACACGAGGGGCAGGTCTGAAGGCACCCGGCAGAGGAGCTATGACGACCAGCTCGACACTCTGTGCAATGAATCAATGTAAATAAAATAATCATGAGAAGTGGAGAAAGTCACAAAACAATATATTTAATCATACGAGACTAATTTGAGGAGTTTGAAGAGCATTTTAGGTGATCTTTGACGATTATGAGCACAAATTGACGAAATTGCTTTCGCGTTTAGGTGTTCAGCGACTTTGATCGAATAATACAAATAAGCCTTGCCACATTACATATTTGTTTGGACGAAATTGAAGTAACAAATTACAAACAAAGTGTGATAATGGACCGGAAACCGATACCAGTTCAACTTTAATAATTCTGGTACTGTATATAAGTGAGCATTTTTACTCGAACGTCGTCAGGAACAAAGACTGAGCGCTAAATCCGACATGTTATCTAAATTACCCTTATTACAATTGCAGCGTTAAGATGATGTATTTAAAGTTAATAGATGACTAGATTTCGAACCAACTATAATTTTCTACAATATATTCATTTCATCAAAGCTCTAGTAAAACATTTTACAATACACGTATGATTATTTCGCCAATACCAAGTTTTTTTATGTATAAACTTCCAACATAATTTACCAACATTATTAAGGTGTAACACGTGTTTTGAAATAATTTAACATATTTCATAAGCAAGATGTATCGAAATGATGCACAATTTATAACACTTAATTAGTACATTCGAATGAAATGTTCCATGAAGGTTACCTCGTACGATGAGCCGTATTAGCCCCCCTCTGGCTTGATCTCTTTGCCCATCGTAATGAATCTCATAAACACCTCCGTCAGTTGGTTGCACTCTTTGGGGAATGGCATATGAACTATCTCTATTTATTGCGATAATGTCATAGGGGTCTAACGTTCCGTTGTGCCTCCAGCGATTATCTAAGTTCTCATTAGAGATTCGATTGAAATCCACAGTGACTCCGGCATCCATTGTGTCGACAGTTCTTGTGAATCTACCACCAACGGGGTGAAACTTAGCTGCAAAGAAAAAAATATATTTGGTTAACATGTTTCAGTAAAACGAATTCTTAAAAAGTTAGGCCTACTTCTCAATACGCATACAATGAATGTATAGAATGTTCTTATAAAGTCAATCATTCATGAATTACCAAATTATAAACTGATTTGTATCCTTTATATTAATAGTAAATAATAGGTTTGATGATAATAATGATAATGATAGGTTCGACTTATATAGCGCCTAATATGATACAACATACAATTAAGCTTCACAGTATTATTACCCCGGTCATATGATACAATGCAATCCAGCACACATATATAAACAGCCTTCACATTATGCTTACATTTTGGTGAACAAAATGTAATCCTCCTTCTGACCCCTCTACCATGAAAAAAGAGCTATTGATGTTTATTGTTAACAATATTCATAGACACTATATATTTACACACTATATAACACAATATCGCACATTTACAATCATACTAGAGAGAGATATTTACCATTTGATCTTAGAAATATGATAGGAACCACGGTCCATCCCTCGTCGTGTCTGGAGGAACAGTAGAAGACGCCATAGGCTGCATTGCCAGCTGGTAGGTCAGAAATATATACTACCGAAGTGTGCGGGTTTCCCTGCGTATGATATATACTCTCGATAGGTCCAGGTGGTTCTGGGCTGTCGCTGACAGGTGCATTAAGTGTGTAGACGTAACGACCGATTTCCACTGCAGCATCCACATCAGGCTCGCTCCGATGGCACCTAAAGAAAGAGTTGCCATCCTCTGCAGACACCACCCCTCTGCCCACTGTCGATATGTAGTTTGTCCTAGCTGCCGAAGCTGTATATTGTGAATGTTTAATGAGGCGCAAGTTCGTCTCCATAGGAAGTATGTTTATTTACTATAAATATAATTTCTATTAGAAAAAAAGAATGGCTTTAGCGAAAATAATCATCACAATCCTCTACAGGCTGTTCCTATCTGCCCACACTCGATGTTGAATAAGGCAACGCTACCAAGATCGTTTCAGAAGTATTTTGTTTTGCATTTTAATAAATTACACAAATAAAAGTACCAGTATATACAGAAATGTTACTTAAATCATGAGTTAAATGTAGTTTGCTAATTTGTCATGCATGTATTTTTTCGTCGTTTAACTGTATCAATATACGGAATCACATACCACCCGATTTGAAAAAAATCAGCTTCTCTCAATAGTTTTAAACGATGTTATAAGAATGATCTTTTTAATTTGTATTCATCCAATGATAGATGTTATGATTAATATGAGGACTTCGTTATGTTACAGATTAATATTGTTATGTTAGGTTTTAAATAATGTTACATGATATTCTCATCAGGGGTCAACGTCTTATAAGGCTTCATGCACTTGTTGTTGACCCCATATTCTCATAATTTGTACCCTTTGGGTTTGTAATTGTTAATGTTTACTAATTTTCTACGTTTTTATGCGAATATATTTTAAATATTACAGTGTACATTGTATTCATGTTTTTATGATGAATGATATCAATTTAAATTGAACAGTGAATATTTATGTTTGCTCTCTGAAATGAAAATTGTAGTACATGTGGTATTCAAAATCAGTCTTAATGATCTTCATTAACACATCTAAGTGCAGACTCTGATTTTGTATTAATTCTTCATAAGATACTTTGTAAACGACAGGTTGGTTTATAATGTAGTTAATACAAACAATTCCAATACTTGCTCTTACCGTACTGCACGTTCAGAGTGGTTAGGAACATGCTCAAAACAAACAAGGAATTAAAACTGTATGTCCCAAACACCTGTGTCTTTTTGTCCAACATCTTGTACCTTGCGAGACAAACGAATATCACTAGCGATATTATTTCCGATCCTGTGATGGCGAGAGAGTGAGAAGGAGAAATAGAGATAAACAAATTACATATCCAAACATGTTTAACACTTTATTTGTGGATCTGCTCCGCTTCTAAACTAATTTGTCAGGAAAACACGGCACTGGTTTTTACAGTAGCGCATATCAACCTAATCAACACTTTTTTTTAATTATTTGAAATAATATTGCGGACAAATAAGGGTATTAAAGACCAATTAGGCTCAGCTGACGTCCAAGCTAAACGTATAACACTCAGAACCAAATTCTCTTAAAGGGGACCACCAGGCAAAGGACAACACAGTATTATATGTTTTGGTACCGTTTTGTGATATCAAATAGATACCCAAAATTTTTCAAACGGTTGCGTAATTCATAAACAAAGCAATTAATTACCACCACTTACGGAACCACTGCCATTTCCTGGTTCCACACGGGCCAAGCAATTGCGAGTGCGTCAATGCTTTCACTCGTACGTCAATAGAATCCCGGACGATTCGTTCACTCTGCACAAAGCGGTCTGGCTCGGCACGCATATAGTCTTCGCAATTCAGTCCGCATGAACGCATGGTTGAAAATGGTGATGCGTTTTCCAATTATATTTTTTTCTGAAAACATATATTTGTGAACTTGTTGAAGGAATGGAATACTAAAGATGTTACCTGTATATAATAAGAATATTATTTTTGCCTGGTGGTACTCTTTAAAGTAGAAATTCAAAGGGAATAAAATCAAGTTATTAAAGTTTATTTTATGATAGAATGAGTTATTAAACCAATTTGTGTTTCCGTGTTTCAGTTTCATGTTTTATGAAAATAACATTTCAGTGAATTGACCCTCTCCTTTACCATGAAATCGGCACAGCAAAGTGGCTCTGTGTGTGACGTAAGAGCCGGGATTTGCGCTCCATGGAGCTGTAGCTCGAACGCCGATCTACACGCAAATGTTCATAGAGTGGATGTCATATGCAGTTCTACTCTCTAAAAACGATTGAATATTGCCTGAATAATCAATATCTGACAATATCACAGTTCTCCTCTCATGTCCTGAAACATATCCTAATATCATTATTGATGTCATTATTGACATTGAAAAAGTGTCAATCTCCGTAAAATAAATGTTTACAACTCACCATTTTGCCGAATTGTTGTTCATATATACACGGAGATAGTATGAAAAACAAATCTATTATAGCTGTGTTTCAAAACAAAATTACCTAGTAGGATCATTTTTCGAGCTATAATTGCCTTTGTTATAACAACATATAATATTTCTTATCCATTTGAATCTGTCGATAACTAGAATAATTACATAGCATAGTGTATTTCTCACCGTTTTGTTTTGGTTTTGTTTCGTTTCGTTTCGTAAGAGTTTCGTCCATCGCGGAATAGTACATGCAAGCGCGCGATACCCGGTCGTTCGTATGTGTATATATGCATGCAGGATTTAGCTACCTATCATCATGCAGCCGTATAGGTAATGTGGCTGCCAATTTTAAGAGAAATCGTGGATTATCGTAACAACACAAGAGATCAAAAATCTAATTCACACCACTTTTCAAGCTAAACCATGAAACTAGCCATGATAGATCGACTAAAGTAATAACTATTCTTCGTTTTTTGAATTTCATTTGATTCATAATGATTATTAACTGTTTGTTTCCATAATGGAAGTGGTAAATTCTCCGTCTGATATGTTAAAGTGAAACTAAAAGTTGGTAAAAAATCGCCTGCTCCCAAATATGTGCAGACCTATTGCACGACACAGTCGTATACAGGTATAGTTTCATTTTTTTTCACCTTTTTTCACTTTTTTTTTTGTCACAAACAATACATTTGTTGGAATATCATGATGAAAATATAAATGAGAAGCAAATTACAAACAATGTTGTACTATAATAAATTCTTGGTAAGGTAAACATAGCACATAAGTTGACTAAGCTTGTCTTTCCAGCCTGGTATATGTTATACATGCTTACTACTTACAACCGCGGCAGCCGCCCGAGCTTCAAGCCGGGTTCTTACGTCACAGCTAAAGGCCGTTTCGTGTAGCGATTGAGACAAATTTGTCCCTGGGAATAGGGTGATGTTTTCACACTAATTTCGCTTATACGGAAGCGTTATATTGTTTGAATGTCATTCAAGCTCATTTCTATGGCTTATAAGCTTTCTGTAGATATGAATATTGTCATATGTAGGGGTTTTCTTTGATTTTCTCCTTTACATAAACTTTTGTGCAAGTATCGAATCCAAACAATCCTGGTGCAGTAAAAGAAAATAACACATACACACACACACACACACACACACACACACACACACACACCCTCTCTCTCTCTCTCTCTCTTACACTAGTGGTGAAAACAGGCTCTATAGTCAAAGACAACATTTTAAAAAGTGTACACTACATCAATTTGCGTTTAGTGAATGCTTAATTTTTAACCTAATTCATAATATAATGTCGACTTCTGTGATCTTACCTTCAATTATGCACATAACTGATCAGATCCGCCCCGATTGATGATCTCGGCTGGTTAGATTGAAGAACAAGAACACCAATCTCTCTCTGGCCTGTATTATAATTTCAGTTTAATTTAATACATTCAAATCATTCAGCTAGTACAAAATAAGAGCAAATATCGATAGTTGTTTATCAATATATGATACATTGTAAATGTATGTCCTCAAAGATTGTGCGGTCAATCGTCATGCATTCATAGTGCAAATGACGTCAATTAAACAAACAGTGGAGTATGCAGAGCTACGGGAGGTTGGGGTGGGGGGGGGGGGGGTGGGGTGTTATGATTGCCCCCTATCATTATTTACTTCGATCGTCTCCCTTGAGCATAAGAAACATTGAACATATATAATTCATCAATGCAATATAACTGATGCTCATGGTTGGGATCAAGTGCCGTGGTAGGTCGTTGCCTCATCTATGACCACTTTGATACAACTCTGTCTATGCCACTCAAACAAACTAAACTGAGCGTTATTAATAAGATTCCCTTTTACCCCAAAAAATGGATGTTGTAAATGGGCGGAAAATGTATTCTGAATAGTAACCATTCGGCTGAAAAGTAAACAGACTTCATGGTTCGTCAGTTCCCAGCCACGTTCATCGTTATAGAACTGTGGGGAGACGGCATTTTCATCGCTACTTTATAGTTAAGTCGATATGTTAAATAATACATTGACTGCAACCCAGCACTTATGCATTTGGTAAAGCCTGATGACACAAATATCACGGGCGGAAAAGTGGCCATCCCTGCCCAGTTGTACGTTTTCTGACACCAACACAGTAATCTTTTGCATTGACTGACTCCATGCATTGCTTGAGATTGTTAATACATTCGTTTTCTATAAGTTATTATGGTCATAGGTTGCCTTTCATTCAAAAGTTATTTCTATTTTATATATTGTCATCCTCAGTCATCGTCATAATCACCACCACTTTTTTCATGTTCATCATCACCAATAATATTGTCACCATTGTAATGATCTTCATGAACATCATCATCATTCTATCATCAGCACTTACTACCACCTTCATTATCATCATAATTAAAATTATCTAATATCCGGTAGCTATTTGTCAGTCATGTACGAGATGATAACATTGCTACCTATGAAAGACTCGATCATAATTAAATGGTGTTAATCTGACCATCCAATACATTTGAAAAAGACATTGATAAGTTAGACAAAGCAATCGGTTTAAAGTGGGATATCCATTTCATTCGGGGCATCATTTATTATATAAATGTATAATATATATCCTACATATTAGTATGAAAGTTCATCTGTATTGGTAATTAACATACTATCTAAAATCGAATATTCGGAGGTGAATGTTTGTAATGTGATCAAAAGTTTAAAATAGATATTTTATATCCTACATTATTCATACATTCATTTAATTGTATTTCATACCATTTTCATTACAACAGCAACAAAAGAGAGGGTAAATCAATGTATACACGTAAAGCAGAAACTAGATTACAATGATACATATAATTAAAGAATTGTTTAACGATCTGATGAAAATGGAGAGCGGTGCTAAAAAAAACATTGCTTGTAATGTGCAGCGCCCTAAAATAAAGTCTTATCTTTTTACTTCGCAACATAACTAAATACTAGAAAAATGTTTTATCAAAGGAGAAAGATAAAAGGCATAATATACATGATATACACTAATAGTAAGTTGAGCAAACTAAGACAAATGAAATACACTACTCCACCATGCTCGAAAGGTATAAACAAATTAATATTAATTACATTGTTAAATCTTTAAATAATTTTGTCCTTGTTTGCTGATGACACAGCAGCTCTTATATATGAGCAACAATAATATACATATTACACTCTAGTCATCAGTATAGACATGTTACTTAAAAACCTTTTAGTATAGTTCAAGGTCAATAAATTGGTTACAGCTCGTTATTCCGAAGGTTCGTTATTCCGAAGGTTCGGTTATTCCGAAGGTTCGTTATTCCGAAGTTTCGTTATTCCGAAGGTTCGTTATTCCGAGGGCTCGTTATTCCGAAGGTTCGCTATTCCTAAAATGAAATCGGGTTCGTTATTCCGAAGGTTAGTTAGTCCGAAAATAAAAACGGGTTCATTATTCCGAAGGTTCGTTATTCCAAAGGTTCGTTAGTCTGAAAAATAAAATAGGGTTCGTTAATCCGAAAAATGAAATCGGTTTAGTTATAATACTAAAATTAAATTGGGTTTGTTATGATACTATAATTTCAGATTGGCGACCTGCAAAAACTACTAAATTAATCCCATTATTTTCCCTTAACCTTACTATGCCACTTTACAACTATACGTCTATGTTAATCAAGCAAACCCCTTCCCTCCGAGGCTACGCCAATCCGAAAGTACAGTTTGTTTTTATTTTGATAAATCAAGCCCCCCCCCCCCCCCCCCTCCTTCCTCTTACCTCGTGGCTACGCCAATCTAAAATTCACGTTTTTTAATTTTTTTTTTTAGAGCCTGAATTAAGCATGCCCCTCCCCCCTTTCACTCCCTTGGCCAGACCAATCGAACATTAACGGTTTATTTTTATTTGATTAAGCAAGCCCCTCACCCCCCCCCCCCCCACCCCATCCTCTTTCCCACGTGGCTACGCTAATCCAGCCAATACGCTACTCAGCCAGATTCCGCTCTATTCATTCATATCGTCTTCAAGTCTTCAAGCGCAATGAAAAAAAAAATTAAAAAGGAATTTTGTCAAGTTATTACACTTGATTTTCATCTTTTTGTCTTTGTCAAATTGAAAATATATTATATGGAAGCAAAGAGTAAAATATCGTCTGCATTGTCATATATCACATTGTACAATACGTTTTTGCAAACTGAAGTTATCACATTTTACAAATAATGTGTCTCCAGCCGCGTAATACTCGGGAAAGAAAGTTCGATCGGGGGAATCTGAAAGGGACGAGCGTTTTAGCCTCATTAAAACATGCACGGCTACCCAGCTAGCCACCTGACGTTGGGCCGATGTCGGAATTTGGTTGCCGGATGTCGGCATATCGCCGTTGGCTCGAGGTTAAAATGTCCGCCAGCCCAACATCGTCACGACGTCATTTTTGTGATATATTGGCATAAGGTCATTTTCCGACAATGGCCCAACATCATGTCATGAGATGACACATTTATGAAGAAATTACAGTAATGTTCACTGATATAACTAGTGATATAAGAAGAATTTAACTTCCTAAATGCTGTCAGAGATAGGGGAAATCAATGTACACTTTAGTTTAAAAGAAGCGTGTTATCTTTTTATGATATCATTTTTTTCTTACTAAAACCATGTATTTTTAAAATATTTTTTCTGTATAACAATAGGAGAACGAGGTTCAATGTTTTTTAAGAAGATCGATAAAGGTAAGTATTGGAAATATATTAAAACAACAAAATGTGTGCCGGCAAAAGTCACCCCAACACGCGGGGTGACTTTTACCAGACTTCCACCCACAAAATGAAGAAAAATATAAAAAAAATTAAGAAGGGAAGAATATATATATCCGGTGGATAGACCCTTACTAGTAGACCCTTATTATGAAAAGAAATTTTTGAAAACTAATCATTATGAAAACAATTATTAAAGGGATTTAGTAACATTGTCCAAATCTTCAAAATCCAATTGAAATTATAGCAGTTCTCTCATACCTAGTTGTGTTCTTATCAATATAAAAAGCATGGGACAGGTTTCGGTTTTTCAAATTTCCATTTCGTTAAAAAGATATTTACGATTGAAGTGTTCAGATTTCAAATTATCCAACGGATCGTCAGAACCATGTACAAAGTGATTGCAATGAGCTACTGAATTTAACTTTGGATTTTTGCTCATTACTCGGCCAAGTCAATTTAACACAACACCTAGTGGACATATCAGATGGCAATGATATATATTGTATCACTTATACTAATACTTATATTGTTCTTATTATACAGTCAAACATGTAAGTAACTAAGAAGTAAGAGGGAAAAGAAAAATTGCCACTGCAGACGTGTTTTCTCCAGGGTTTAACACAACAAAAATCAGCATTAAAATAAGTCAAAAATGAAATGACATATCTTTATATAGATAGCGCCCTCGCTGGCTACCGGACGTTTATTTACTCTCTCAGTTTGTGCCGGTTTTTAATCGTTTGTTATCCTTAAGTTCAACAGCCATCCGTCTTTCAATTTTACGTTATATGTTATTTGTCAACTCGTAACGATCACTGTGGAACTTTTAACCTTTAGTTTGGCTTTTTATTAGACGATTTGGACACTTTTACATTATTGGCAGAACCCATTTTCGCGTGTATACAAGTGTACAGAGTCCCACCTATGGCAATCGGTGTAAATAAATATAAGGGACCACCTGGATCTGACACCTTCAACTTCAAATTGCCAAAAGGTAACACAATCACATCAATTGAATATGCTTTAGAACTAATTCACCGTGCATTATGTTCTGTTCCAGACGGACTAGTCAAAGTTGACTTTATTTTGGGTGAACTGACCCAGTTGTACCCAAGTGTCCACAGTGAGATACATTTTGTTATTATATACACTGAAACTGTACCTGTATCCAGCAACACATCTTCATATTTTTACACCAATACATCTTGATATAGATGAAGAACCTACCGATTCTACCGACTGTCTTCTTTGCAATTCTGCAACCACAGCCAACTTCAAACTTTGTAAAAAGTGTAGCCAAATAAACAACCGCATCAACGAGCTTGATTCAAATTTAAAGCAGCTCATACGTACTGTAGAAGCCATCTCAAACCATCTCAAACCTCATCATGTCGGAACTTCTAGCAAACAGCATCCTGAGCCGCAATGTCCACCTCGTTCAACGCCGCCACCAGTCATCCCCACAACTGTTGGGATACACAACAATGGAAGCTTGCCATCCATGCATCCATTTCCTCATCAACCCTCATCGCAGTCTTCACGAACATCTCCGCCATTACCTCATCAACCCTCATCGCAGTCAACACGAACCTACCACCAAACCTACATCGTAGCCATCAACCCACTACCAGTCATGTAACAACCAGTCATCTCTTCCATCCTGGACCTGCTCTTCAAGCTAAATCTTCATATCAGCGAGACCTTCCCTACACATCCAGCCGACCTCACTCCCAGTTCAGTACCACTTACATGCCGAATCATCTTCCTCATCCCTCTTCCAACCTACAAATCGGTCCTTCTCAGATCACATACCTTCCAGCCAAATCAACTCAACCCTCCCATCAGTATGCAACAACAAGCCAACCTCGCCACCAGACTAACAACGCTCTTTTCCCAGCACACACACCTCCATTATTCTATCTTCCGCATACTAATCTACAAGCTTCGACAGCGCCATTTACCTTCCATCCCACTCACACTACAAGCTGGAATAAACGCCCGACACCACGACGAATTTGCGCCATTACTTTCACAACATCATCACCCACAACAACCAGCCCCACCTGGCACTCGTGCTCCTCCACCGTGTCCGCAGTTTCACCCTCCCCAACCAGCACCCCCTGGAACATCACCTCCCCAGCAATACCAGCGTTTACCGCATGCTTCCACATACAATTCATATGCAACAGTTACCCGAACCCTACCGCCACCGCAGCCCTACCCAGCTACCTTGTCTACGCCATCATGCTGCTTTTGTGGCGAGCAGAACCATCGATCAAATTCATGTAGACATGGAATGTATTTACAATGCCGTTATTGTATGACTCTGGGCCATAAAGAAAAAATGTGCCCTTACTAGGCCAAGAAGAGAGAGCCCCAAGTTATAATATGTATTGTCAAGAACCTGATCTCCATAATGAAACAATCGATTTAATTAATAAGGACTCAGATTTATCTTTGAATGGCAATTCCTCTCTCCCAAACTCTCTTTTTGATAACATTGAAAATGACTCTAGTACATCATATAGTGTATTGCATGAAGATCCCATTTTAACTAAAATTTTAAATCAACTTGATCATTGTAAAGGTTTAAAAATACGTAGCCTTTATCCCAAAATAGATGAAATACGTGTTGTTGTTATAAGTCTTCACTTAGATGTTTTATGTATTTCTGAAACTTGGTTAAATGAAAGTATTAGTGACGGTGAAATATGTATTGATGGTTATTCTATTGTAATAACAGATAGAAGGAATCAAAGAGGAGGAGGAGTCTGTTTATATTATAAGAATACATTATGTGCAATTAATAGAAATGATAGTATTGTTAGCTTTAATATTGAAGCACTATTACTTGAAATGAAAATGTAGATATAGCCCTTGGATCACTCCTGACATTATTAAGTTGATACAAAAACGTGATTATTTAAAAGCAAAGCTAAAACAACCCACCCCTTTTTAAACAATATAAAAAAATAAGAAACAAAGTGACAAATGTAATTAAATATGCTAAAGGGAGCTACTCAACATTAGTTAGTGATAAATATAAAGGTTATCCAAAGACATTATGGAAAGAACTACATAAGGCCACTGGAAATTCTAAATATGTTCAAGATACTCAATGTGATATTGGTCCCGATGATTTGAATGATTATTTTGTTACAGTTGGTCAAGATATTTCTGATCCTTTTAATGCCCCTCTTACTAGGAAAAATCCTAAATGTGTATATGATTTAAATTTCACGATTTTGTTGTTGATGATGTACTCAAACTGTTGAATCAATTATCAAATGATAGCAACCTTGATATTTTAGATATTGATTGTAAACTTTTGAAACTTGTCGCACCTTTTTTTAGCTAAATCAATTACTGCATTATTTAATTATTCTATTCATACTGGAATTATTTTTAATGACTTGAAATATGCTAAGGTGACCCCAATTTATAAAGGAAAAGGGACTAAAGATACGTGTTCTAAGTATCGACCTATATCGGCTGTTTCCCATATAGCTGAGATTTTGGAAAAGTTAGTACAGACTCAGTTTCATTCATATTTATTGACCCATGATATGATTACTTGCGAACAATCCGCATTTATGAAGGATAATTCTTCAGTTACTAGCTTACATCGAGTAGTAGATGATTGGTATGATGCAATTAATACTCATGAAGTAGTAGGTGTTTGCTTTCTTGATATTTCTAAATGTTTTGATACAATTTCTCATGATTTATTGTTACTAAAAATTACAACATTATGGTATAAATAACACTGAATTAAAATGGTTTCAGAGTTATTTGACAAATAGAAAGCAAATTTTAAATGGTACATTATCACAGGCCAAATCAGTCACTATTGGAATCCCCCAAGGCGGGGTTCTAGGACCCGACCTTTTTGTATTATTTATTAATGATATTACCCAAAGTATTAATTATTCTACTTGTAATATATTTGCTGATGACGTTGCAATCTATGTTTCCGGTGCCAATATAAATGTTATTCAATCCTATTTACAAAAAGGTATAAATGAAATAAGTGAATGGTACATGAATAATAGGCTAAAAATTAATGTTGATAAGACAAATGTAATGGTTATAACTTCCGTCACAGTAGATTATTATCTAAAGATCTTAATATAACATTAAATGGTAAACCAAATTCAACAATTAGATTGTGTTAAGTATTTAGTGTATTTTTTGTGTCGATTGTAACTTACTATGGGGATAATCATATTAAGCACTTATGCAAAAGTCTCTCATATAAGTTATTTTAGTTGAGAAGGCTAAGTACATCATTCGATACACCAATTTTAAATGTTCTTTATAAAACGACAATATTACCATGTGTAGATTATGCTTGTTCCGTATGGGGAAATTGTTCTGTAAAAAAATAGAGATTTAATTTATCGTTTACAAAAAGAGCTGCACGAATAGTATCTAAGAAATTTAACCCCCTGGAAGTAGAAAGTAGTGAACTGAAAAGAAGTCTTAAATGGCAAAGTTTTGAAAAACGTAGAGATTATTTTTTAAAATGCACTGATGTAAAAATGTATTCATGGTGACGCGCCAGAAAGATGTAATAAAATTGAAATGTACTTTGATCGCCACGGCTTTAATACACGTAATGCTTACTCGTT
>JBAMJV010011394.1:0-26134 GCA_037951105.1 Echinarachnius parma | reverse complement strand
GCATGGTAAATCGTCCACCAGGAGCCTCTGCAGGATCTTGCTGCCTCCCGCTTTTATAGATAACTTTGACCGTTTGACGCCTTCATGCATGCTATATGGGCGCATATAGCCTGCACTACGTAGTCCAACATTTCTAGGCAAAGACAAACTTCCTTGACTAAATTCTTCAAGCCAAATGCACCCGTTCCATTAATTCATGATGCATATAGGCCTACTGATGATCATCATGATTATAAGAGCAGCCAGTCATCATCTCCAGAGTCGACATCTGCATCAGTTGAGCATATAGGCCTACTGAACCTAACCCACGGGACCCGTGTTAGTGTGGGCCTAGGCACGCGGTACTTGACAAAATGAGCGACAACAGGCGGGGACGGGGGAGGGGTGACATGCCCCCTCCCCCCCAATACATTTGAAAGTGGAGGTGATTGTCCCCCACACTTTTTCATATGCCCCCTACTAGGATCCCGTTGGAATCCAATTTTCTTTGCTCTTTTTCAATCACATTATATATTTCATGGTCAGTTTCTTTATATGTTTGAATTACTTTTTCATATGCATACATTATGCATGTTTGAATCGCCATAGCTTTAACTACGAATATTTATGTCTCAGGTATGCACCAAATCGCACAAATTAAAGCCAAAAATATGCAAAAGCTCCCTACAGTGGGAGGGGGACACCCTGCTTGGACGCTTCGCACCCTCGCAATGCCCCCCCCCCCCCCCAGCCACAATTAAGAAAAGCTTTTGCCCCCCCCCCCCCTAGACCGCCGGGCGAGGGTGAAAATTCGTTACTTTTGTGACACCCCTCGTACAGTTACATTTTAAGTAGTGGAGATTGTTTATAAATATATTTAAGTATGGAATCAATATCTCGTCAATCGCGAAACGTGCACATAAGTTCATAAAATGAAAAAAAAAAATCATCGAAAAATATCGATTTACTTGGATACATTTTGTCCAATCACTGTGCGTCTCTCAAGTACGGATTACAGTGCATCAGAGTCTTAAGCCAATCACAAGCTTTGTTTTTGAACCGCGCGCCTTATATACACGGCGTAAACAATAATGTATCCAATCCCAGTGCATATTTCATTGGAACATAACGCGACCCCGTTAGCAAGAGCCAATCAGATTGCTTGTTTTATCGTTGAGCTAAATTATATGATGTACGTAACATCAACATGCTCTTCCCGCCGGGCTTATGGGGCACTGGTCGGCTACGAAAAGAGGCACCAGGTATGCCCAACACAAACGTCATCAGCATGAATACGGGAGGAAAGCCTTGTTTCTACATTTATTTTCTACATTTGGGGTAATCTTAAGAAAGGACTACCTCCCAGATTCATGCTGATGGCGATTGCATTATGCCTCCCTGCCACCTTACGTAGCCGACCAGTGCCCTGGAGCTCAGGCGACAATAGCCGGATAATCTTCGTTAGCCGAAGTGCTAGTGGCGGATCGGTCTCTTTTCCTAGAATTATTTATCAACTTCAAATGTGTTTTTGGTAATTTGTCAAAGTGGTACTCATTCCTCATTTCTTTAGAATTAATTCGTCTAAACGAATCAATTTATTGTGAGTTGAGATTCCATGTATACAACAAAATCCAGATAAAGTTCGTGTCATCACATCTCATCAAAATAAACTTTTAGCACAACGATAAAACAAGCGATCTGATTGGCTCTAGCTTATGGGACAGCGTTAGGTGCTAATGAGAGATGCACTGGGATTGGATTATTTATAAGAGAGTGTTGTAAA
Source organism: Echinarachnius parma (assembly GCA_037951105.1). Classification (NCBI taxonomy): domain Eukaryota; kingdom Metazoa; phylum Echinodermata; class Echinoidea; order Clypeasteroida; family Echinarachniidae; genus Echinarachnius; species Echinarachnius parma. The sequence goes on along the minus strand of JBAMJV010011394.1, from coordinate 24,372 downwards.
AAATTGTTTCAAGTTTTTTCCACTTTTTGAAAAAATGTGCATCTTTTGAGCTTGACGAGATGTGGAGTTATTTTCAGTATATTTTTCTCTACCTTCTGGTAGAATTTCATGTCGATGTCGAGGGGGTGTTACAAAAAGTGAAAACTAAAGCAGTTTCGGCCACTCACCCGGCGGTCTACCCCCTTCTTGAAAATTATCCTTCTACATCAAGCGCATCATTTACAGATCCGCCTAACCAGACAGATCTGAATTCAAATGTACGCCAGAAACAACAGTTTCACCAGAAGATACACATGGGATTAGATCCCGGGGGCGAAAATGTTTTTCCAAAACAGGTTTGCAAATCCTTGTGAATTAGCGACTTAATCAGAGACTACGCAAATTCGAACATTGAGTCGAGTGCCATAAAAATAGCCCCCGGGAAAATAGCAAATACAAAAAACATTGAACCAAGGTAGGATTCGAACCAGGGATCTCTAGCATATCAGTCTAGCTCTCTACTGAGCTATCTCAAGTTCGCTTGGTTGGTATTGGTTTTTAGGGGTATATATACCCTAACATTAACCCTTACCCTAACCCTCATGTTAGTGGCTATAGGTCAGATTTAGTGGCTATAAGTCTATTTATAACTCGAATTGAATACGCGCGCTTTGGTCTCCATTCAAATCGCCCGATTCTAATTAAACTGGCATATCTATGCGTTAGTGCCATAGCAAACCTGTTTGGGGGAGAAAAAAAAATCGCTCCCGGGGAATGGGGGAATATACCCCCCCCCCCCCCCCCACACTTTTTGGTGCGTTGATAGCCTGTACAAGTACCAACATCCCCCACTTCTTTCGAAGTTAAATCTTAAACAAATCCTATAAAATGCATAATAACAATTATAATGATAATGACAATAATTACCATACTTCTGTCAATTTGTCTGGATTTCATTGTCCTTTAAAGAAATCATGACTTAAATCATCTCCCACATGATTAGACTTTATAAAGTGATATTAATAAATTTAAAAAATCAAAAAATCAAAAATATCTCCACGTGGGAGGGGGTAAAGGGTAAACCCCCTCCCACACCCTCCCCCAAAAATGTATAGACATGCACAGAAGATGTGAGCATATTTGAGTGTGTGTGTGTGTGTGTGTGTGTGTGTGTGTGTGTGTGTGTGTGTGTGTGTGTGTGTGTGTGTGTGTGTGTGCGTGCGTGTGTGTGTGTGTGTGTGTGTGTGTGTGAGTGTGTGTGTGTGTGTGTAGGTTTGATTATCGACCTCCAAATTCTAGTTTAAAAGATTTTTTTAATTTATGTAACTGACTTAATTAAGAACCCCCTTTTTGAGAATAAAGATTGCTTTTTAATGGGAGATTATAATATAAATTTATTGAAACATTCTGATAATAATGTGTCACATGAATTTCTGGAAATATTCTTGTCGGCCTCTTTTCTCCCTCTTGTTTCTAAACCCACTCGTGTTGCAGATTCTTCTGCCACCCTTATTGATAATATTTTTAGTAATGTTATACCTCACCCGAATTCCGAAATATATTGTTCTTTCTGATATTACTGACCATTATCCCATTTTAACCCAATATAATGTAGCTCCAGTGGTACAAATTGGTGGCCCTCCCCGTTTAATTCGTAAAGTAACGCATGATAATGTAGCACGTCTTGGCGCTAGTCTGGATAATACTGATTGGTCTGCTGTGTACGATAATGATGATGTAAATTCATCTTACGATATATTTTTTAATATTTTTAATTGTCAATTAGATATTGATATCCCACAACAAAGAGATAAATCTTGTAATTATAAAACGTCTCCAAGACTCCCATGGATCTCTAAATCTTTATTACGATCGATAAATAGAAAAAATAACTTGTATTATAAATATAAACTAAAAGGTACTGATAAACTTAAATTAAAATATACTTCTAATACAAATATACTTATTAAACTCATACGTTTGGAAAAAAGAAGGTATTTTGTTAATCGATTAGAATTATCTAAAAATGACATGCAAAAAACTTGGAAGATTATTAAACAAGCAATGAATTTAAATTTAAAAAAATCAAATATAACTAGAATTCGACAGCATAATGTGATTGTTGATGATCCTGGTAATATAAGTAATATTTTTAATATATACTTTTCTTCAATTGGAGAAAATCTTGCTCAAAATATTCCTGCTTCAGATAAACATTTTGTTGATTTTTTAAGCACTCCCAATCCTGATTCGATTTGTTTTGTACCTATTCATAAAAATGAGATTTTGGATATAGTCTCTAATTTAGATAATAGTCAGGTTCACTATGTAAAGTTGTAAACTTTTTTTGGGGATTTGTAAACCTATACATTTTTGGAATCTGTATAGTATAAGAAGTCAGAAAACCAATGTTTACAATTTGCCGGAAGCATTTATGGCGGCCATCTTGGATTTTCAAAATGGCCGCCATAACAATAGGTGTTTCTCATTATCTCAGCTTCCAGGTGGCCTAGAGTAATGATTTGAACGACTAAACATATGTTTTCATGGATGGGGAAGACAGTGGTACAATGTAAAATAAGATAAACATAACCACAAAGTGGCCATCTTGGATTTTCAAAATGGCCGCCTTGAAAATCAGTGTTTTTCAATATTTCAGCATTCAAGTGGCCTAGAGTAATGATTTTAGTGGCTACACATATGTTTTCAGGGATGGGGAAGACAGTGGTACAATGTAAAATAAGATAAACATAACCACAAAGCGGCCATCTTGGATTTTCAAAATGGCCGCCTTGAAAATCCGTGTTTTTCACTATTTCGGCATGCAAGTGGCGTAAAGTCATGATTTTAACGGCTAAACACACATTTTCAGGGATGAGGAAACCAGTGCATGGTACAAAGTAAATGAATCTAAACATTACCCAAAAGTGGCCATCTTGGATTTTCAAAATGTCCACCTTGAAAATACGTTTTTTTCTCACTATTTCAGCATCCAAGTGGCTTAGAGTCATGATTTTAATTGGTAAACATACATTTTCAAGATGAGGAAGCCAGTGGTTTAAAGTAAAGTAAGGTTAACATGATATAGATTATAATGTTAGTTTCATTATAACAGATGTTCTTAATTGTTCAGAACTTCAATGTGTAGCACGCTACACCTCTAGCATGTCTAGATAGCTTATTGACATATTTATGCAGAGTCTTTGCATTTCATCATCCTCATCACTGTCACTGGTCGACAACATATTATTCCTACATTCCTCGTCATTCTTGCACTGAGCATGCTGAGTGCTACCCCAGCTAGCCACCTGATGTTGGGCCGATGTCGGAATTTGGTTGCCGGATGTCGGCATATCGCCGTTGGCTCGAGGTAAAAATGTCCGCCAGCCCAACATCGTCACGACGTCATTTTTGTGATATATTGGCATAAGGTCATTTTCCGACAATGGCCCAACATCATGTCATGAGATGATGTTGGGCCATTGTCGGAAAATGACGTTATGCCAATATATCACAAAAATGACGTCGTGACGATGTTGGGCTGGCGGACATTTTAACCTCAAGCCAACGGCGATATGCCGACATCCGGCAACCAAATTCCGACATCGGCCCGACATCAGGTGGCTAGCTGGGACACTGGCAGAGGTCTATGCATGATAAATTATTGGACCTACACGAGCATCAACATGTTGGAACAGTCTGCTTGGGTCCTACTAATTAGCGCGAACAAGTGCAAAATAATGCGACAAGCGCGAAGAAGTGCGAACCTGCTGTGTCATTGTAGTAGCCATGCTGCAGCGGATCCCGGAACTGGTGCAGAGCCTGGCCCCATAATGTGGCATGGATCTGGACTCGTTGGATGTGCTGCTTGAGATGCAATGCTGACATATCCGCCTGCTTTGAGGTAGACTTGCAGCATGCAGGTTGCCTTGCCTATGTGATAGAATCGTCCCCGTGTTGTCTTCCCCTTTGAATGCATGGAAGGCTGGTAAAGCCTTTGCTCTTTCTGAACCTAGAGCTGTCTATATTGGCTGCACTGAGACCACTCCGGACGCCATTTCTCAGCAGAAGGTCATAGTGTGCTATGACCGACTCTGCATCAGGTGGGTTACTCTTTGAAATCAGCGCGGCATTGTGTATGAGCAGTGTATCCGCCTCTTCATGATTGTTGTCCTCGCTTTTCAGCTCGCTGTTGCTCCTAGTTCGTCCTGTGGCAGATGCGATAATCAGCGTTGACGAGCCTTGGTTGTACTCCAGTGTTTTTGCTGCAAGATACTCAGTCAGGTCAGCCTTCGTTCTGAAAGGGGAAAGGAACCGGCTAATTGGGATGTGATTGATGTTGGTGTCATCTCTGGTCTGATAATGGATCAGATCCTTCCCTTGACTCTGTTCCTCCATTGTGGTATTCTTCAGGAAATCAGCTTTCAACACCAGAATGATATAATCACACAGTATGGTATTGAAGCATTCATTGAGGTATTTGACTGTCACTACCAGACTAATGTCTCTGATAAGATCATTCTGGTGTATGAAACAAACAAGCCTGATTCCCTGAAGAATACCACAAGGGAGAATCAGAGACAAGGATATTTTCCGATCCAATATCATATATCAGAGATGACACCAACATATCACATTCCAATTATGACCCGTTTCTTTTCCCACGACAAAACGAAGACTGATCCGACTGGTATCTGACAGCAAAAACGCTGGAGTACAACCAACATGACCGAGCATGGTGGATCAGCAGTTGGAATGTCAGCCTCATGCACGGGAGGTCCCGGGTTCGATCCCAGACCGGGTCATACCAAAATGGTACCTTCTGCCTTCTAGCCAGGCGCTCGTCATCTATATAATGGAGAAGGGAATTTTAATCACACAATTTACCAGAGGACTGGCCGGCCCCTTTTGTAGCTTTCGCTACATTTTGTAGACGTGTGGCATAGGGCTAATGAATCGGAGATAGGCACCGCCTTATATGCCAACATTGGCAAGGGAAGGTCTTTAACTCTTAACTTATTAACAACCAACATGACCAGGGCTCGTCAAAGCTGGATATTGCATCTGCCACAGGACGTATTAGGAGCAACAGCGAGATGCAAATCGAGGACAATGATCACGAAGAGGCGGATACACTGATGATCCACAATACAGGCATCAAAGATAAGCCTGCCTGATGCAGAATTTGTTGTTTTCATTCCATACACTGATTCCTTTGCTGAGAAACCCGTCCATGTCGATGCCTTCCGGAGTAGTCCAAGTACAGCCAATATAGGCAGCTCTAGGTCCAGAAATGCAAATGCTATTCTTGCCTATCACACAATTACAGGGGCAGGCAACACAGGACGGTTCTCTTGCATAGACAAGGCAACCAAGCTGCAAGTCTACCTCAACAGGTGGAGAAGTCATCAATGCACTGTAGTTGCTTTTAGATGCCGCTGAAGTCACTGAAGATCGACTGTCATCACTTTCTACATTTGTCTGTACTGCATACGCACTAAAGGGCATCGATATTGCATCCCCGAGTTGTTCCAAGCAGCACATTCACAGAGTCCAGATCCGGGCCACATTATGAGGTCAAGAAAGCCTTGCTCAGCAGCCGTTCCTGGATCCACTGCAGCATGACCTCTACAAGGACACATCAGCTGATCAGGTAAATCCGGTCCTCCCAACCTTCAAAGCCATCATCGAGATGGTGAGATGCCAGTGCAGAGAAGACTGTTCAACATATTTTATGCTCTAGTAGGACCAATAATTTACCATGCATAGTTCAGCATGAACTCAGTGCTAGAATGACGAGGACTCTCGGAATGACATGTTGCCGACCAGTGATAGTAATGATCATGATGATGATTATGACATGCACAGATTTTGCTATAAATTTGTCCAAGAAGCGGCCTAGACATAATAAAGTTATGACTTGCTACACATAAAAGTGCCGAGCCATTATTAACAAACATTATAATATGGTGAACAAGATAAACTGCTCTATTGTTATGCAAGATTGTTTTACTTTATAGCACTGGCTTCTTCATGTGCGAAAATGTATGTTTAGCCGTGAAAATAATGACTCTAAGTCTATTGGATGCTGAGATATTGAGAAACAGAGATTTTCAAAGCGGCCATTTTGAAAATTAAAGATGGCCGCTTTGTGGTTATGTTTAACTTATTTTACAATGTACCACCAGTTTCCTCATCCCTAAAAATGTATGTTTAGCCATTAAAATCATGACTCTAAGCCACTTGAATGCTGAAATATTGAATAACACTGATTTTCAAGGCGGCCATTTTGAAAATCCAAGATGGCCGCTTTGTGGTTATGTTTATCTTATTTTAAATTGTACCACTGTCTTCCCCATCCCTGAAAACATATGTTTAGCCGTTAAAATCATGACTCTTAGCCACTTGAATCCTGAAATATTGAAAAACACTCATTTTCAAGGCGGCCATTTTGAAAATCCAAGATGGCCGCTTTGTGGTTGTGTTGATCTTATTTAACATTGTACCATTGTCTTCCCCATCCATGAAAACATATGTTTAGTCGTTCAAATCATTACTCTAGGCCACCTGGAAGCTGAGATAATGAGAAACACCTATTGTTATGGCGGCCATTTTGAAAATCCAAGATGGCCACCATAAATGCTTCCGGCAAATTGTAAACATTGGTTTTCTGACTTCTTACACTATACAGATTCCAAAAATGTATAGGTTTACAAATCCCCAAAAAAAGTTTACGAAAGCTAAAATTTCGACATAGTGAACCTGACTATAATAAGAAAAGTTCAGGCTACGATGGTGTAAATAACTTTTTATTAAAAGGTATTATTGTTTCTATAGTTGATCCTCTCGTTCATATTTTTAATTTATCTTTATTAAATGGTCAAGTCCCGGATATAATGAAAATTGCTAAGGTCGTCCCCCTCTTTAAGAAAGGAGACAAACTAGATGTTAGTAATTATCGTCCAATTTCTTTGTTGTCCACACTTTCTAAAGTTTTAGAAAAAATTATATATACTCGTACTATTTCTTTTTTTAAGAATAATGATATTTTTTCTAACTTTCAATTTGGATTCAGGGAAAAACATAGCACAATTCATGCTTTATTGTCTTTTGTAGATAAGGTGGCACATGCTATTGATAAATCATTACACACAGTAGGAATTTTCCTTGACTTCTCCAAGGCCTTCGACACGATTAACCACAATATTTTACTCTATAAACTTTCTCATTATGGTATACGTGGGAAGGCCTTGGAGTGGTTCCGGAGCTATCTTTCTAATAGAAAGCAGTATGTTTCTTTAAATTATGTTATTCCGAATTTCGTTATGTCACTTGCGGCGTTCCCCAAGGAAGCTTATTGGGTCCACTTTTATTTATTATTTATATAAATGATTTTTGTAAATCATCCGATATATTGTCATTCATACTATTTGCTGATGACACTAATTTATTTTTTTCTCACAGAAATCCACATATTCTAGTAGAAACGATTAATATTGAGTTATTTAAGATTTCCCAGTGGATAAGAGCTAATAAATTATCTTTAAATTTTCAGAAAACTAAATTTATGCTTTTTAGTAAATCAATAGATTCTTTGCCCTCAAATATTGTTTTTGATAATAATGTATTGGAAAATGTGCCTTCTGTTACATTTTTGGGAGTAATTGTTGATAATAAACTTTCATGGAAATGTCACATTGATAGCATTTGTAAAACTATTTCGCGTAATATTGAAGTTATAAAACGGTTAAAAACTTGTCTCCCAATGAATTCTTTGTTTATGTTATACTCATCTTTAATATTGCCGTACTTAAACTATGGCCTTCTTGCTTGGGGGAACACGCATCAATCGTTTTTATTATTGTTACAAAAAAGGATTATTCGTATTATTTGTGATTCCACTGCACGCTCCCATACAGACCCTTTATTTTCTAATAATAAATTATTAAAAATTAATGACTTGTACTTATACCAATTAGGTCAATTTATGTATAAATATGATAATAATTCATTACCTTCAGCTTTCGATTTTATGTTTTTTTAAAATCAATCGGTTCATAATTACCCAACTAGACAGTCAAATGAATTTCATTTACCCCTTTTAAGAACTTTATTAGCTCAGAATACGTTTATTTATGATGGTCCTACATTTTGGAACACTCTTGATATAGGTATGAAAAATGTACCTTCACTTAATTCTTTCAAAAGAAAACTTAAATTATATTTATTACAACGTTATGGTACTAGTTAACTTAATTGTTTGGTAATGAAAAAGGGTCATCGCAAAAAACATTTTATTATTATTATTGTTGCTTATTCTGGAAATTGCGCCGCTATTTTAATGAAATAATATTTCTTATTCTCTTAATTTGTATGAAATGTTTGTTTTTATTTTATTTTATACATTTTCTTTTAGTCTTGCAGGTCCATACCTTCTCATTCCATACCTTCTCAATCCATTCATATTTTCTATATTTTCATTATCTTTTGTACAGCATCTTCTTGTTCATGTATGCTTCCACACTGCGTCTTATTTGTTCATACATTCATGTTCTCTTCAGTAGTCTCCGTAGGCACAACACTATTTTGAATTCTTATCAAACAGTTTTGTAATAATTACATTTTTTTGTAATACTACACTGTATAATATTTGCTATCTTGTTTGTTTGTTTGTTTGTTTGTTTTTCTATTATTCACAATTTTTCCGTATTTGATTTTCCGTATTTTTTTCCGTATTTGATACTTTCATTTCTTTGTAAAACATTAGTTTTTGAGGGATTCCACATTCTACAAGCCATGCTTTTTAGTGGATCCCTCCATTTTCACTTGAAATTTAAACATACAGCAACATTCGCAGAGAATGAGGTCGCCAGAATCATCAAGAATTCGCCATCTACATACAGCCCTCACGATCCAATTCCAACGTGGCTGCTTAAGAAGCATTTTGAAGTCATTGTACCACACGTTACATTAATAGTTAATCGATCCCTTGAATCCGGTTTATTTCCTGTATCCTTTAAGAAAGCGATCATAAAACCACTTTTGAAAAAACCAAGCCTTGATCCAGATTCTTTCCAGAACTACCGACCGGTTTCAAACTTGAACGAGTCGTCGCTAGTCGCCTCCAAGCCTATCTGGATCAAAACAGCTTAACAGAACCTCTTCAGTCTGCTTATAGAAAGCACCATAGCACTGAATCCGCCCTCATTAAAGTTCATAACGATATCCTTCTCTCCATGGATTCAAAGCACGCTGTATTCCTTGTATTGCTCGATCTGTCAGCTGCGTTTGACACCATTGACATTGATCTTCTTATACATCGATTTGACATGCTTGGAGTGGAGGGATCAGCATTATCTTGGATAAATTCATATTTGTGTCATAGGAAACAATCAGTCCGAGTCAATGACTCATTCTCCTCTGAACAGGAGCTCCTATACGGAGTACCCCAAGGTTCAGTCTTAGGACCATTGTTTTTTACTATCTATAATACTCCCCTTGCAGAAATAGCCCGCCGTCACAATGTAAATGTCCATTTATATGCTGATGATATACAGCTGTACACATCCTTTAAACTTTCTGAACCCAATAGTGAAGTTATGGCGAAGAGAAAACTTGAATCCTGCATAGCAGATATGAGACGATGGATGATTGTAAATAGACTCAAGTTAAATGATGATAAAAGTGAATTTATAGTTGTTGCATCTCAAAGGCATCGTAGTAAGATTCAATGTAATTCAATACAAATTGGTGACGTAGAAGTCCAAGCAGTGTCAAATGTTAGAAATCTAGGTGTACAATTTGATTCCACTATGTCAATGTCTTCGCACATCAACGCAACGTGCCGTTCAGTGTACTATGTTATATCACGTTTAGATGATGGTAATTCATTGTTATATAATGCACCAGTTACACAACTTGCTAAGTTACAAAAGGCTCAGAATGCTGCAGCACGAGTTCTTACTGGTATTTCTAAGTTTTCTCACATTACTCCTATTTTGAAGGACCTGCATTGGTTACCTGTAAAAGAGAGAATTATGTATAAAATACTCCTTATGACATGGAAAGCTCTCAATGGTCGTTCTCCTCAATATATTTCAGATTTGGTTAGTGTATATGTACCAAATAGAAATCTTCGCTCCCTGAATTGTAATATGTTATCAGTACCAAAACTTCAATCGTTGGCAGGTGAAAAGTCATTTTTGTATTCGGCACCAATATTATGGAATTCTTTGCCAGTTAATGTTAGAAATGCCACCTCAATTGAGTCATTTAAAATAGGTGTAAAGACATTTTTGTTTAAATTAGCATTTGATTAGGGACTAACTTTCTGTTTCTCTCTCTCTCCTTTACTTTCCTTTTTATTTTCTATTGCGCCTGAGAATAGTGTTCACTAGAGTCATGGCGCATTATAAATGCTCTATATTATTATTATTATTATCATGTTAGCACTGCGAGCATAATGTGTAATGTTCACACGGTTCACCCTGTGACACACTAGAACACTGTGTTTACACAGTGATACATGATGTTAGCACTGCGAGCACATTGAGTGATTTCAAGTTCGGTGTTTAACGCTGGTGTTAGTGTTTAATAAACACTAACACCAGCCTAAACACCGAACTTGAACTCTTGCAGTGTTAGGAGTTGACCTCTGGAATGTTGCAACTTCCGGTGGCTGGTGTTGTAATTTTATAGAAATGTCGTCTGCTTGAACTGAGCTTCATGGCTGGTGTTAAGGATTTGCGTACAAATTTCCCATTCACTAACACTAGCCCCTAGGGATTTAAGAAATGGTGATTTCAACTTCGGTGTTAGTGCAGTGTTAGAGCAGAATTATGCATACGATGAATTCATAAATTGATTAGAATTAATGGAAACCTATTAATTCGAAGACGGTTTTGAGTCTAGTCAGCTTGGGTTGACGATCCAACTAAAAATAAACCAACTTACCGTACAAGATAAATACAAAAACAATTAGGCAATTAAACAAAGTGATGCTATACACAAAAATAACTGAAAAGTTAGATTTTTTTCCTTTCCATTATAATAGGGTACTGTAGGCTACTAGTAGTAGAAGAAGTAGTATAGTTCTAAAGTAGTAGATTGTGGTATATTTTTAAAATGTATCATTAATAATGTTATCAAATCGACCCTCGTTCATTTGTCAAGTGACGGCCGCCCCCCCCCCCCCCCCCCCCTCTTCCCCACCGCCAATGATTTAGCATTCATGAACGTCAAAATCAAATCAATGAATTAATCATAACGTAAATAGGCTAGTCGATTTTTAAAATTTAGAATATGAATGGAATACTTGTGTTTGCAATATCGATAACACACGGTCTATAGAGTAGCCTACCTAGATTTACCGTCTTCTTGAATATTTATTAAACAAATAAAACATAATTGAGGGTTATTATTTTTGTAAGTCCTTATTTGTGATACATTTCTTGGGGATACATTAAGATCGATAAACAACCAAAACGAGTCTGATCTTGAGTCTAATTTATGGTAATTAATTAGGTTATATGGTAATTACACGTACGCCAAAATAACGTAAGTTACAAACAACGCAATATTAATCATATGCATGCACAATAATTATGCAGCAGCTAATATAGCAGCTGCTTGAGACTTCGCTTCGCCTTCGCTTCGGCCTTAAGTTATGTACTTTCCAAGACCAAGTGGATTTTTATTTTACACAGACTTCAATCATATTCATAGTTATAATACCATCACCAGCTTGCTGAAAATAGATGTAGCCTCTGACATGGGCCTGTCCTTTGCTGTGTGTCCATCATTTTCTGTGTAACTATAACTGTAAGTCATTAATAATTCATTAATGTCAAACTCAAGCTGTTTTACATGTAGATGGTAACTCGACTCGTTAATACTTAAGTGGCCAGAACTAGCAGAAGTTAATGTATTAATATTGTTTACTTACTTATCTTTTTCTAGTAATATCTAGTAGATTAAGTAGCCTAGTGACTACTAGTTCTAGACTAGGCATAGTCCTATGAGTATATGAGTATGAGTCAGGACAGGCCGAAATAGACCTATGTCAGAGTCTATAGTATAGATGTCTTAAGCATACTTAGCATACTCCTGGCCCCTGGGCTAAGCTAAGTCTAAGATCGAGTAACATATTTAAGGCAATTAGGCATCATCCTAGCCCCCGAGGCCGGCATGCTAGACTATATTATTATTAAGGCTAATCCTAATACTTAGCCTAGCCTAGCCCTAGGGCTCTAAGTATAAGCCTTTAGACTTAGTGTTTTAGGCAGCCATGATAAAACAAACATTTGTCTCCGTTTATTCCACTTGCACTGCACTGACTGACGCTAAACATAATATACAATTACGGTCTTGACTAGACTACTCTAGTTCTATACATATTGATACTGATAGTGATCATGCTGCATGGAATATTGCTTAATTATTCATGTAATTATTATAATATAGTTCGACCGTCCTTGCCTGGCTTCACCTGGGCATAGGCCCAGTGGCAATAGGCAGTAGGCCTACATGTATACCTAGTCAGAAATAAACTGGACTAAAGTAAAGTAGATAAGAATAGCTAGATATTGACAAGGCCTTTTATGCCACCACCTGGCCGGTTTAATAAAAATAATACAAAAATGAAATATAATGTTTCGGGGGGTAATCGACCGAGAAAAAGGCCATCCGTATACCAACTACTTCGGTAGTACCAAGTCAAGTAGCTAAATTACTCCGTGTGTCAAAATTCTCAAATAATTAAATTTAATTAATTGATTGGTTGATTGATTGATTGATTGATTGATTGATTGATTTTGTATCGTACATTGTACTTGTTTGAAATGCCGAATAAATAATAATAATAATAATAATTGATTGATTGGTAGATTGACCCCCTTGACACGATTCATTCACCATAATTATAAATTATTTAATTCAAATCATTGTTTTATTAACGAACTATATTATATTACTGATTACTCACTCATTGATTGATAGATTGACCCGATTCATTCACTATAATTATACATTATTTAATTCAATCATTGTTTTACTCACTCTGATCACTCACTCACTCACTTTCACATGCATGCACATACAACGCCGTTAACGGCCACGAGCAGACTAAGAACGCCGCAACTTCTGGCGTAACGCCTAGTGAATGTTCCGCTGCGTATAGCACTGTTCAGCTGCAAATCAATTTGTCAAAATTCGCGCATGACACGTAATCGTGACACGTCTTTAGAATTATTCTAATAACAAGAGATATAATGCAAATGGTATGATTTTACATTTACTTACTGACAGAACTGCATATTATCGTCTCAGATTACCCTGAATTATGAACAGCAGTATCATAAACGTAATGATTGAAATGATTTAAAAAAGGGTTTCTGCATTTTCGTCGGCATTTTAAACCCTTTTTGTTCTTTTTCTCTGGTGTTAGGGCGGTGTTTAGATATCGATAGCACTATCGGTATCGGTTCTCCCAAACCAAACAGCTGATTTTGAGCTCGATTTAAGCAGCTCTTGGCCTTACACCACTCTAACACCAGCCCAACACCGAACTTGAAATCACTCATTGTGTACTGTTCACACGGTTCACCCTGTGGCACACTAGAACACTGAGTTAACACTTTGATACGTCATGTTAACACTGCGAGCACAATGTGTAATGTTCACACGGTACACCCTGTGGCACACTGTGCCCTTTCCGGTAGCAAATGTATACCTCTAGCTTGGAAAGCAGAGATAGCATGCACTTTGAGGGGATTTTGAGTTAGTTATCATTCATCGTCATCGTCAGACGAATCAGATGTGACTTCATCATCAGTTGGACCGATGGTGTCTACCGGCTCATCATCCACTTCGTGTAACCGTACCTTCACTTTGTTTTTGACATATCTTGCTATGACGTCGACACAGTCGTGCCGTTTCATCCGCGCAATGGCGTCCGACAGTTGGTCAAGACTTCCGATCTTGCCTTGCCTCTCGGCGATGGTGATCAGATAGTCAGTTGGGTTCTGCTGCTGTTGAATCGTCTGGATATATTCATCCATGTCCAGCTTGACGGCGAGTCCCTTCCAGTTATCGCAGAATGGGCTGTCTTCGTTGAGTCTCGCGCTAAGCTCGAGTCGCAAGTCGTGATGGACGATGCGGGGCTGGGGAACGCAGCTCTCCGGGGAATCAGACGAAGATCCGTATTTGTTTGTTATTTGGAAGTAGTTGGTCACGATGACTCGACCCGGAGTGTTCGGTAGAGGACGCATTGTCTCACTTTGACCGTAAGCGGCGCATGGGGGGAGATTGTTACCTGATGGTCCCGGCACGGATACATCTTCGGCGTGTTCCACGTCGGTTGCTCCAGCTGTGACAACAGTTAAATAAAAGAGCATTATGTAAAGCTGGAATGCTACAGTTGGGAGTGTTCTAATATATAAATAATCTTTAATAAATTCAAACGAATAACATGAATAACAAAAGATGTAAATCAAAGAGACGCAGGTCCACTATCTCATAAATGAATAAACCACTTCAAAGTGATATGAGGCAGGACAAACAGAACGAAAACAGAAATAATCATATCGCTAAATGTATAGAACAGTGCCCGTGAGTGGCTACCAAGCTCATTCAAAGGAAGTCATGTATGTTGTAATTAATTATCGTTATGATCAGGTACCTGATAACGCGATCTTAAATTGTTAAAGCATAGCGAGTGGAATTGTAATATTGTAAACTATTGCAGTTCATAGGTTCTATCTATGGAATGCCAACTGAATAATTATCTTAATCACAGAATTGAAGTAACGATATTACTGCCAGTGCATAACTAAATCCATAAATCTGTTTTCAATGCATACATTTATGTTTTTTTAAAAGAGCCCTAATTTCACTCATGAAGCAAAAGCCCTCTCAGTTTTTGCTAGAAAATGTCTCACAGGAATTTGCGCTAATTGATTATATAATAGGTCCAAACTACTAATGAAAAAAAAAGGCTGCATTAATTAAATTATCACCCAAGTTAGCCTTTAATTCTGCACTCGTCTCGGCGCCCAACTCGGCAATCATATCAACAACCAGCTCGGCACCCAACTCGGCACCCAACTCGGCAACCAACTCTGCAACTGAACTCGGCAACCAACTTTGCAACCAAACTCGGCACCCAACTCTGCAACTGAACTCGGCACCAAACTCGTCACCAAACTCTGCAATCATTTCGGCACCAATTTTGTCACCCAAGTTAGCCCCTAATTCTGCATTCGCCTCGGCAACCAACTCGGCATCCGATTTGACACTCGATGTTGCGCACCCAACTTAGTTCAGCTGGCAGTGCTGAACTTAATTACATTTATTGTCAGTTCTTCAAATAATCCCTAATAACTCATTCTTACCCTGGACTAAATCCGTCACATGATTGTCTTCACTCCGTTGCTCAATAGCCTGCGTACCGTGAGATACAGGGGGTTCGGTAGTAGGTGGTTTGACTTCTTCTACAACGTAAAACAGCAAGAGAATGAATCCCAACCACCTTTTTATAATCAATAAGAAAAATAATCTGCAATAAGACCTGGGCCCCATAACATAACGTTTCACGATCGAATGTAAAATGTATCGCACTACTAATAAATCATTCGTACGATTAATCATGAATCTTTATGTTACGGGGCCCATTAATATGTTTACCAGAAGGTCAAAACTAGACTAAGGATTCACATCGGTTAAACATTGTCTGATGATCACCCAGAGAGGGGAGGACGTGAACAGATCATGATCACCCAGAGAGGGGAGGACGTGAACAGATCATGATCACCCAGAGAGGGGAGGACGTGAACAGATCATGATCACCCAGAGAGGGGAGGACGTGAACAGATCATGATCACCCAGAGAAGGGAGGACGTGAACAGATCATCTTGTTTCGAAAAAAATAACCCTTTTCAATATGCCTTTGACAATGCGTTGTTCATTATAGTGACTACAAGATTGTATGAAAGGTTGACGAATATATGGTCGATTCCAACGAAAAGTGTACACGGCATGTTCAGATCTATTTGATTTTTTTGAAAGGTCCTACAATCTCGATTTTTCTTTGAGCAGATGCATCTTGGCAAGACCTTTCGCGCCATACAAAAATTGTGACCATTGCATTTATATTTTTTTCTACAGGAACAAAAAACATGCTATTTTTGACCACTTCTGAAAAAAATCTCTTAACGTTTTTTTGAGCGGTTAAAATCTTAGAATGAAGACTTGATACGAATTGGTTTATTTTTACATGGGAAGTTGTTGCATATGTCAGGACCCATTATATGAGTTTTTGTAAGTAACTGGCAATCATGTGATTTTTGGTGATTTTTTACCTAGTGGTAAATTTTAAGCGTTGCCTACGAATACATTTTTTAGCACTCAAACCTTATTGAAAAATTCATCACACGATTGAAAATGTGTGCTCAACTTAAACCTTCATGTGTCTGCTATCGAAATGCATTATCAAAAATCCTAGTGTTTTTATTGTATAGCCGTCAGAAATGTCAAAAGCTGAAAAGGCCCGTTTGGTAAAAAAAATGGCATTACCTACGTATACACTTCATCATGTCGTAGCTTCAATATGTATGTAGATTAGTGAGAGATAACTTAGTAATAGATGGAATATAGGATAACGCTAATATGTGCAAGGATTTATCGTTTTCAAATAATGATTTTAGGAGATATTCAACAAAATGTGTTGCATTCGTAAGTAACTTTTAACAAATTAAACGTTACTTACGAATACAAACATGACATAGGGAGTTTGATTCCTGCGCTGACATTATTTCAAACGGCAATATCACGTAGATATTTTGGCTATTTGAAGAAAATGAGCGTGTTATGGTATGAAGCAAATTTCATTTTCATGCGTTATAATGTTCATATTTTTGGGGCATTTAGATTACGAGCACACCAGGTTAAAAAAGTTACCTTTTTTGCCTCATTTAACATTAAACGATCTTCTCCTCCTTGTTAAACAAGCGTAATCATCATATTAATAAATGAATGTATGTGTATGATTCGAAGGCATCCTTTGGCAATATATTAAAATCAAAATAACAATAGTCAATGCTTTAATAAGAACATTAATGTGGCATTTTATCATGGGGACACTCTGTATTCGTAGGTAAAATGTACTCGTAGGTAACAAGAAAAAAGTAAACTTTCGGATATTAAAGCCCATTTGTATGTCACAATTAACCTGATAAGTGTGCGCTTTCTAAATCCGACCAGATGCTATCATCATCTAGAGTTTCGACTGAAAATATGATTTATTTTGTTTACAAAGTTCCGAATACACACAAATAATGATGTCATCATTGATTTTTTGAATCGGTTAATACAAAAAATTGTTTAAAAACCACATGCATCTGATGGCCCACTATCTGCATTCAAGTTCAGTTTATTTTCTCAATATAAAAGCAACAATATAAAATACATACAAATTAATAACAATATAAAAGTAAATTTCATTTAAAGTTTAAAAATGCAGATTGCATGTACAAGTTAAAATTAATTATTTTTTGAGGGGTAACAAACCAAAAAGGTATCAAGACCTTATCGTGTGGTCGACCCATAGATTTAAAACAAAACATTGTACATAAAATTAAAATTTATATAAATATAATGAAAGTCATAGTTCAATTTCAAAATTCAAATATAATTATTTCAAAAACAGTACAATATAACGAAACACCTAACAAACAGACAAAATAAAAACAACAACAATTATTACAAAGAACTACTTACTACTAGGTCTAAGGGTTGGCATTTAGTTACTCGCAAGTGTACGTATTGATTAGATATTGTTTATATTTCATTTTAAAAACATTTAGTGATTTTGATTCACGAATGTCATCCGGTAGAGAATTCCAAAGTAGAGGTCCTTGAAAAAGAAGGGATTTGTGCGATAAAGATGTTCTTACTTTGGGTAAATGAAATTTCTGGGCATTTCTTGTGACATATGAATGTATAGTTAAATTGAGAGTGAAATAATTTAAAATGCAAGAGGGTAAAATCTTATTATAGCATAAAAACATAAACACTCCAAGTTGGTATTTATATATATCATAAAAAGTTAAAAGCTTAAGAGAATAAAATATTGGCATTGTATGTGCTAAAAATAAATCATGATTTACAATTCTAATTGCACGTTTCTGTAATTTCAACAATCTACTCAAATATACATCAGCTGCATTTCCCCAAGCAATGTTGGCATAGTTTAAATATGGTACCACAATTGTATTATAAATCATTTTCAATATGTGTATAGGTAGCATATGGAGCTTATACATAACGCCTATACCTTTGGATATTTTATTACAAATAACATTTATATGATTTTTCCATGTCAATTTATTATCAATAATTATTCCCAAGAACTTTAAAGAAGATTCACAAACAATTTGACAACCTGCTAATTTAATAGAAATATGCGTATTATTCAAACATTTATTAGTAAAAATCATATAATTTGTTTTACTTATATTAACGGATAATTTATTGCACTTTAACCAATTGGTTATCTTGTCTATTTCTTCATTAAAAAGTATTTCTAAAATGCCAATATCATTATGAGTCATATATACACTCGTGTCATCAGCAAATAAAATATACTTAAGTAGTGAGGATGTATTGCACAAATCATTTATATAAATAAGAAATAAAAGAGGTCCAAGGATGGATCCTTGGGGCACTCCACAATTAAAAGTCCTTGTTTCAGATTTATCACCATCAATTACTACATATTGCGTACGATCTGATAAATAACTTTTAAAAAGATCATATACCACTCCTCGAATTCCATACATATTCAATTTATACAATAAAATCTTATGATCGAGCGTATCAAAGGCTTTACTTAAATCCAAAAACAATCCAATTAAAATTTGTTCATTATCTAGTGCACTTGTCACTATATTTACAAAATTAACCAATGCTAATGAAGTAGAGTGCCCCTCTCTAAAACCATACTGATTCGGTGATAATATATTGCACGTAGATACAAATTTAAATAAACGATTATAAATACACTTTTCAAATATTTTAGAAAAAACAGGCAAGACAGAAATTGGACGATAGTTGGATAATATTTCAGAAGCACCATTTTTAAAAATAGGACTAACTCTTGCTATTTTCATTTTTTCAGGGAAAATACCCATTTGAATACATTGATTAAATATTGCACATAATGGTTCACATATATAATAAATCACCTTTTTTATAACTCGTATATCTATTTCATCATACCCTGGACTTGTGTTATTCTTCATATTTTTCACAATTTCTATCAATTCATTGGGTAAAATAACATCAAAAAAGGCAGATTGACCATTACATTCAATAAATCTTCCAATATCGTTATTACTACATTGATCAAATTGCCTATTTAAGTTAAAACCAACATTACAAAAATATTCATTGAATGCATTTGCAATCCTATTTTTTTCTACGAGAGATTCTCCTTGAACTACAATCTTATTTATATTACTTAATTTAGTAGCTTTACCCATTGCATTATTTATAACTTGCCATGTTTTTTTCATATCTCCTTGAGCGTTTTTAAATTGATTCCCATAATATTCCCTTTTAGCACTCTTTATTTTATTCGTTACCATATTCCTTATCGTCTTATAAACATTTTTTCTATAGTCAGTAGGATTCTTTAAATATAATTTATATAATCGTGACTTCTTTTTAATGAGTTTTCTAATTTCATTATTGAACCAAGGTTTATTTCTACGTTTATTTTTTGGAGTAAAATTCTTAATTGGGAAGCATCTTCTATAGGCATTACTAATAATATACAAAAACTTATTATAACTTTCATCAGGGTTTTGTTTCAAAACATCCCAATCAATCCCTTGTATAACCTGTATCAAATCCTGTATTCTATCATCATTAATTTCACGATGTACTTTTGAGCTTTTATCTTTAGTATAATTTTCTTCTTGACTTAGAATACAAAATATTGGAAAGTGATCACTAATATCATTTAATATAATTCCTGATGAAATATCACACAAATCATTTGTATATATATTATCAATTAAAGTTGCAGTATTAGGAGAAACGCGTGTAGGATTTTGTATTAATGGGAACATATTATAAGAAAATAAATTATCTAAAAATTCATTCACATATTGCACATTTCCAATGTTTAAAAGGTTAATATTAAAATCACCCATTAAATATATTTTTTTATTTTCAGTTTGTACAATATATAACAAATTATTCATAAAACGTAAAAACTCTTCAATCGATTGATTTGGAGGCCTATACACTGTACCAACTAAAACATTATTATTATTAACACTCATCTCAATAAAAATACTCTCAACGGCATCATTATTTACATCTAAATCCGTTCGACGTTGAAATGAAATATTTTCTTTTATATACAAACCCACACCACCGCCTCTCTTATATTTACGTCCATTACCAATAAAAACATAATGTTCAATATTATACAAATCATACAAATTATTTTCATTTAACCACGTTTCACTAACACCTACAACATTAAATTGGGTACTTAATGATGATAGAAAACAAGATAATGAATCAAAATTATGACATAAACTTCTACAATTTACATGAATAAAAGAGAATTTCTTATTTAAATCTTTAAAAAAGGTATCAAACTCATCAGGTGTATAGTACAATTGCTCAAAATTGGGATCATCGTATACCGGAGATATGTATTCATGTAACCTATTCAAATCAGATACAACATGCGAGTTTAGACCTGGACTAAAAACACTACTAAAAGACATTTAAACACCACTTACAGCTAAACATAAAACAAAAACCACTAAAACGTACTTATACCAATTAATGTTTAAAAAAAAAAAAAAAAGCAAGAAAAGTGTTGATAAGTTGCACATATAACGGTGCACCGGGAGATCTGCTTGCCTCAATTGCACAATTCATAAAATCTTCTTACAAAGACTGATCATCCTTTATTGGCAAGCTTTTTTACAGATTATCTAAGTCTCTCTTTGAGTGAACGAGCCTCTTCATTGTTCCTCCACCAGATGTGTTTGTTGACACAAAGATTCTGCCATCAAGATGATCAACCCATTCGACCCCAAAAAAGCAATTGCGGTTGTTCGAATTGTATTTTGGTATTTTTGTCTATGAAATTTTCCTTGTAAAAACATATATCATGGAGTCTGTGTACATGGTATCTTACGTTGACGTATGCACTATGATTTTTGGCGAAAAGTTGTAAATAAACCACATGATAAGTCGACGTAATCGATTACTTTCATTCGTATTCCAATCACACGAGAGATTGAATCAGATATGGCTCTTTAAAAAGTGGGTAAAATACCGAAGAACACACCATTTGATGTCTTAATATACTATATAAAGATGGTAAGAATGATATGTATAAAATGGCGCTTCATGTAATACATTGGCTCAATTTTGTTAAATTATTTATCTCACAACACACCCTTACCCCCTCCGAAAATTTGAATTGAAAAACAATCAATATGTTTCGCCTAACTTCCAGCTATACATGTACCTTATCCCAACCGTTCTCCCATTACCTCAGATATATACTTGTTGTATCTTGGGTAGATAGAAAATTCGACTATTTTTTGTAATATCGCAATTGTGTTTTAGTTAGTATATCTATAAGATGATACAACTTATTAGCATTTTCTTTATTTAATATTTATATCACATATAACAAGAGCGTGTACACTGAAATATGGATACTGTTAAGCAGGTTATGATTGCTATACAGATTTATTTAACGGTCATTTTTGTTGTTAAAAAGTAAAATAACGTATTTGAAAACAATGATGATGCCGTGTTGTGATGTTTTCATATGCTGCCGTTTGATTGTATTAATATTATTGCAGCATTGCATAATGTACACATACATCTCCAAGAATAACTTCGTTTATAATATTCTTGATAAATGTAGCACATAATAAGATTAACCTTATATTTTAGCACAATACAATAATATACTGTAAGACACAAAACTGGATACAATACGAGTTAATCTTAGAAACATTCCAATTAAATTGGAGGGTTCGAATCTAACTAAGTAAGCTGTTGGGATATGCAGGATTGGCCAATGTGTTTCATTAATATTCAACCCTTCAGGAACATGATAAGAGCGCTGTATGAACTGTTTTTTAGAAATCTCAAATGATCCTTTATTGCATTTATCAACAAATAATATATTACCACTCATCGTTTGAGCAATCGTTTCAAATGTATGTTTGTCATATGTGCACGCTGATGTACACATTATACAGTGATTCACCCAAATATCAAAACAAATATATGCCCTCTCTTTCTCAAATTCGTGTTTTTATAGCTATGTCAGGAACAGTATATATTTACAGACCATAGCTATACAAGTTGTTTTTAGTATAGTCAAAAATACAGTAATTAACTTTACCTACTACAGGTATCTTTGAATATATGAACAAAATAATGTTACCTACGAACAAACTATAATATTCGTTTCTGTATTACCCAAATGTATCGTATCCCTAGAAATTCCAGATTAAACATTTTCTTACATAATGTTTGCAATATTAATGATGTGGATACTATCGATCAACATTAGGAATTCAAATCTATAGTCAGGTTTAAATGTCCAAATCTTCACATTGAATATATATTTTGTTTTGAGGACACCACTTATGGTGTCAGTGTAAATTTTTAAGAAGTATTTTTACACCCAATTGATTGTAAGCACATTTGTATGATCGTA
Source organism: Echinarachnius parma (assembly GCA_037951105.1). Taxonomy (NCBI): domain Eukaryota; kingdom Metazoa; phylum Echinodermata; class Echinoidea; order Clypeasteroida; family Echinarachniidae; genus Echinarachnius; species Echinarachnius parma. Next base: position 1,628 of record JBAMJV010011394.1, on the reverse strand, counting down.
TCTCACTTAGAACTGACAAGAGACCCCCATATTTCGTGACAGTCACTGTGAATAAAAGGTTTTTGTTACCCTACGTATAAAGTAAATTACATGTTGCCTACGAATACTTATTTTTTCACGTACATTTTATATGTGTCATATTTTTGCGCACAAACCTAAATTTGATATGTTTGGGAAGGGTATTTCCCACTCTTTAAGATAGTGGAAAATAATTCTGATTCACATATTATTAAAGAGATTATGAAAAGTGATACAACCTCATGTTTTTAAGACAGGAAAATCTCAACACACTAATAAAACATTCGAACTTGAAAATGTATAACAGAGTGATGTTTAAAACACAATATGTGAATGTATTCCATGATTAGCATCTTATTGATGAAATAAAAGCAAATGTTTGCATGAAGCAGATTGATTTGGAGTTCCATAATCACATTTTTAAAGTAATTCATCTGCATTCGTAGGCAACGTTAGGAAATGTACCATTAACTTCTCAATGCCATTACCTGGCCGTTCGAGAGATTAGTGATGGCACTTTTTTTCTAGTTATGGTTGACATGTCTACTTAACATGTGCAAAAGGATTAACAAATAAAAGCAGTTTGAAATTCGAACCTAAAATCTGGCCGTGTACACTTTTCGTTGGAATCGACCATATACTGTACATTTGACCTCAACAAAGCGTTGTTCATTATAGTAAAATACAAGATTGTTTGACCTCAACAATGGACACCAATATCCATACAGCCAAAATGACACTTATGTATTATTCATCTTTATAATCACGTACGCTCTGCGCAGGTTTCGAAAAGTAATGTTAGGGGTAGTTCAATTTTGCTTAAGAGGGCGCTTCAAGAAATTATTATCTTGTGAGGTAATGGAACACTGAATGTTAAATTTGGAAGAGCACACAATTTCAATGACATTATCAACTTTGTTGGATCAAAAACGCTTCGGAGACGGCTGAAATATCCATAAATATAGCCATTTGTAAGTATGCTTGATACAGTACTTGCAAGTCAGGTTTGCAGTATTTCCCCCATTTAATATGTACGACACGACTTAAAAACACAAAATACCTTCAAAATACATGAAACAGTTGACATTTTCCTCGAAGTACTGCTTCACTCTGGGTGATGAACTTTTCTTTAATAGTCACATCTGTCGCTTCAACCGGGAATGTACAGACGTTTTGACTCAGGTAGTAGAACTTCCGCTCGGGTAACGTCTAGATTACAGTGTCGAACAAGAGTAGTCGTTATGATTCATTACTATTAGTGTTATGATCGTAGGAAAACCAACAAACTATATGTCTACAGTCTACTGCAATAATAATATAACTTCATAATACTGATCAGATTTTTAAAAATGTAATTACTATGGAACCTAACTCGGCCTCATGTTCTCGTTGTACGTCGTTCCCATAGGCATGATAGAGGGCGCCATTTAAAGACAAGGCGTTAGCCGTAAAGTGTCTCACCCACATTCATGCAACATTGGACCTCATTTTACATTTGACCTATTTATGTGACCTTTGACCCCAGAATATCATGAAGGCCAATATAGGACACCAATATACCAATCAAGTTTGGTTACAAACAGAGGTAGGGTTGGAAAGTTATTCACATC
>JBAMJV010011393.1:0-25948 GCA_037951105.1 Echinarachnius parma | reverse complement strand
AACAATATTTCATGCTAATAAATTGTGGGAAAATGGCAGATCTATCAGAGTAAAGAATTTTATATTATGTACTCCATCACAATATTTCCTACAGTAATGATAGGTCGTTTCAATCTATACGCACACAAAGATGAACAAGTGAGCTATAATTATACACAACTCTGTGGAAACAGTTTCTATTACCTTACAATAGTGTTCAAATACATCTCATTTCAGCCGTTTCAATGAGCGTACAATATTCATAATCTGCCATCCTCTTCTTTATACAGCACGTTCCCGGAGGGCATTGTCAACTCCGAGTTTGCTGAGCCAGATTTCAAAGCAATGGCATCAAAGCCATCATTGTTAATTCAGTAAGGACCCCAGTACTATTACAACTTGAAAAAAAAAAATCAATCTCCAAAGAAAGGATTTGTTTTGTCATTCGCCTATTATAAAACTAAATGCCCATTTGGAAGTTGAAAACTTTGTTGTGAAAAGCGATTACTGCTAAATCTGGGGTCAAGGAATTTTGCAGCTTTCCCAGAGTTTTCAGACTGATATTTTTTTTTTTGTAAACTAGTATTTATGGTTTTATTGCATTGTTCATATCCTTTCATAATGTTGAGTCATTGACAAGGGGCTTATGTCAGAATGTATGTAGTGCAACATCATTCATCACTACTTGACAGCAATATACAAAGAAAAACCTGGATTATGCTCCCCCCCCCCCCCCCCCCCCCCCCAAGCTCTCTTTGAAAGTGTAATGCTTTTGCAAAGTTGGCTAAAGAAGGCCAATTACTTTGTATTTTTGTACTGATATTATGTACTCAAAGAAATACAATTCATTTCATGTTATCGTTTTTCATTGGTACCATTCGACAATGAAACAGAAATAACAACCAGAATATTCTACTCAATCTTAGTTTTCTCTCACAAACTGGTTTCCTATTAGATGTTTGCGTTCCCCATGTATGTAGAGTTATACACAGTACACAAGGTTCCAGTAGGCTGTATTAAGAGTATGCTAATGAAGTGAAAGCCAGATATAATGTTCACAGTTCTTTGTATTTCTTTATGCCCCATATTTCTTTATGCCCCTCATGACTTCAAAGATTACACTGTAATCACTACAATTTCATTCAAGTTATTGCTTTTATTTCCTATCTCTTTGAGTTGTACAGATGTGCATAAACTGACAAAAAATAACCATTAAAGCCAATGTAAGCAATTTCGCCTCTTGTTTAATGACATTTATTACCCACAAAACAGATATCAACTTGACATTAACAAAAGGTCATGCCATCTCTAAACTCAGCTTGCTGAGAATTACAAAACGAACACTGCATTTTGTACAGTATGTACAAGTTTGCAGAGCTACCAACATTGATATTGAGCAATCGGGAAGATTTAGGGAAATTTCATCAGAAATCTGGGAGATATCTATCAAATGCATACAACCTAATGACAATAATCTTTCAATAATGAGGGAGTTTGGGTGATAGAATGAAATCCGATGCAGTTTAGTCTATTTTCAGTGAGCCTCCTGCAAAATCAGGGAGACTTGGCAGCTCTGTACTAGGTTGATATAAATGGCCTAGAAGATGTAGGGTCAAAAGGATTCAAATTGAAGAACTATGTACACATTTTCTTATATAATTTTTTAATTTTCTTCAGTGCAGTTCTCTTCTTCAATGAAACTCATCTTTGAAGCTAAAATGTATACATGTAGGTTTGCGACTTAATACCCATTTATCCCCAAAATCATTACCATTCTATAATTTTCTATAAATGTGTAAAACATACTGTACAGAGGCCTATAAGAACTCACCTGGTACATTTGTATCTAATACCTTGTTGTATTAAATAGAAGCATGGAACAGCTTCCGGTTTTCCAAATTTCTCTTTTGTTATAAATATATTTATGATTGAAGTGTTCTGATTTGAAATTCTCTGTAGGTAGAATTATGACTGTTTTCAAATTTAGTGCAATGAGTTTAATAGCAAATATCACTTTGCATTTTCGCTTTACACATCAATCAGTGGACATATCAGATCACACAAATACACATTTTTAAAACCCTTCATCATATCAACAATTAAAGCTCCTACATATAGATCCCGTTAATGTACTCAATACAGGGAGTGATATTATATTATGATAGTATACAGATTACACATTAAATGCAATTTTTTGCCGAGAAAATAACCTGACAGAGCCAATATAAAAGAAAAGTGAAATAGTACAGAGCCTTGAAACATGATACACACATGTTTCTGTAAGTAACAGATTAAATGTAAAGTCTGGCTGTGTACCTGTTGTGTCTGTCCGTCTGTTAGCAGTCACCAGTCAGCGCTCAAAGGAACCAGGGGTGAGCACAACAGTTGAAACATGGGCACAGCTCAGACAGTTGCAACTAATGGGAGCACAGGTCACTGAGGAGAAGTTCCTTGCACATACTATACTGTGCATGTGCTATTAAAACACATGTATCACAAATTCTAGTATGATGCCTTCTTTTTTCTCTACGTTCTTGTTACAATTTCTCTCCTTTCCCAGTCAGATAAATGTATAAATTAAACACCATGCAGCGCTGATCACACCTCATGTACAGAGACGTATAACATGTAGGCTTTCCCCGTTTCTCGCACCAGTTTGCAATTTTCATAAATTTACAGGTAAAGATGCTGCAATATCACAAATTATGTTCCTATTATTTGTATGATTTCTGCTCAAAAGTCACTAAAAACCAATGCCATGGGGGAAGGAAGCACAGGTACTGTACATGCTCACACAAGCACAACATGCATGTACTAGTAGTACGATATAGCGTTAATTCTCAAGTTCTCCTCTCTCACTTTTCGCAAGATGGTAAACAACGGAGCTAGCGCACATGCACTGCATGCCTGACACATATTATATGCACTATGATGTACACATTCAATATGTGTAGCCTTTCCCTCATTTCTCTCTTTTTTATTAACACGATTCACAGTTTGCATTCGCAGGTACACCCTACTGATTCACGACTCACGTTCCTAGGGGTTCTTCAATCTGAAAAGCTCCGCACTGACTGAGCCGAGGCACTAGCAAGGCACTGAGGCAGGCCCATGCAAACACTCCTCTACACTGTTACTTGTATTTTGACCCCGCTCTATTTGGTATTTCGTTTATGCTCGCTTTTTAGTCTACACCCATTTGGTTTTAATATAAAGGACATGAGCTCGAAACTTCAAAATTCAACTCCAAATCCAAACATGAGTTTACCCCCAAATCCAAACTTGAGTTTACCCCCAAATCCAAACATGAGTTTAACCCCCAAGTCCAAACTTCATCCCCCAACCTCATCCTACATCCTAATCCTAATCCTAATCCTCTGAATTCTGATTCTGCAAGTACACATAATGGGAGTAGACCAAATGGGTGAAGACCAAACTGCAAGTTACCATCTATATATATGGTATGCACTGAACGAATGTTTGAGAAGAGATCGAAAAGGAGTATGTATGGCCACTATGGCTGCACTTTGAGTTGAGAGAATGTTTGAACAAGATGAAAAGAAGCATATATATACTGGGTGGCAAGTATTACCTTCAAGAGCATTTTGGCCTGGGTCTTACAAAAACTGCAACTTAGCCATTACCGACTGAGCCATCCACTTGACAGACAGTTGAAAATAAATGACTCCAGAATCCACAAGTGAGTCACCGTTTTACTTTTAAGTTTTGCTCCGTTTCTAAAATAAGGCGACTGTGAAATAGGTCCTCAAATTGCTCGAACAATAGCAAGAGATTTGGATAACTGTCTTCTAGAATAATGTAACTGTTCACAAGTCGTAAAGTGTTCACCCGTGCAGCCTTTTTTTCCCCCTAGTGATTTTAGTCTAATCCTGCGAAGGATTTCCCGCTCAAAAAGGGGTGGTTTTCTGACTGAGTGCCAACCTGCTGGGCCCTGAAAGTGCCTTGGATAATTTACCAAGGATTATCCTTATCCAAGGAGAGAAATCATGAACAGACACGTTCATTATAATTTATACCAGAAAGGGTTTAGAGTAAGGATTTATACTCTGCTCGGCTTTTGATAATTATTTATTTTACCTGGCTGAATTCAACATGCTGCATATATATATTCAAACCCCTCCCACATCAAACAAATATTGCATTCACTTTATATACACACTGTAGATGTATCTGGTGAGATTGACGTGTAATCTTAGAAAATAATGTCAAATCTAAATCTATTCTAAATATTCTAATCTAGATGGTATCTATGGGGAATGCGGTGTAATTTGCTTTAATTTGCAAATCAGGGGGGGTGAATGCAACGATCGTCCCCCTTGAACAAAAGAAATTGCCTGCTGATTGGCGCCAGCAGTTTTAATTACCACAATCTTCAACCAGAATAATTGAAAACAAGGAATAATGAGTTACATGCATGACTTTGTTTGTCCAGGAGTTTGAACAATTTGCATAAAAAATGAGAAATACTTGAGGCCATCGTGTATCAAATTGACTGGATTATAAAATAAATAAATTATTTTGTACAAACCAAAAAAGGTTCTCCAGTTACACTGAAGAAAACCACACGATCCAATCATCTAATCATCTACTCAAAATCTGGTAACCCAGTTGCAATTGATTTGTGAAGTACTCATTCAACTTTCACCCATTTATAATTAAAAGCTACAATGGCTGAGAGGTCATCATAATTATCCTTAAATGATTTGTCCTCCTTTGCTAAATGTTAATCCCATTAAACTGGGGCTACCATAAACAAACAGTGCTCACAATTTCTGAAAGAAAATAATAGTCCATTTTATAGAAAAGATTTATTGAGATTACTGAATAATAGATGGGAAGGATTATGTTCAATTATATGATGTACAAATATAACTTATCTAAACCCCTTTCCAGTTAACCACACAAATATTATTGTGATTTGCATTGCTTGGAAATGTGCTCATTATCTAAAGTTTCTTTCAATCAAATGAAAATTCAAAATGTTTTAGAACAAGATTCTTCTAAATACTCAATGAGTGGACATCTAAAAACCACACCAAGTCAGTATCCAATAAAAATGGAGCAATTTGTAATCATGCGCAGCTAAAATATCTTAAAAATGGCAAACAGAATTAAATTTACAGGAGACTGAATGGGAGTTCTTATTTTATTCCCACTGTTTCTGCTGCTTCGAAGCAAACAGGAACATTCAAATATCAGGATGTATCAGGTTGAGAAACTGTTTCAAAATGCACACATGTTTTTCTTCCAATACATATTATACATGACATAACGTGAGGTTTTGTACAAAAGGAAGTGGGTCAGATCAGACACACTTCAACACTTCCCAGGAATCTAAAAACCTTGATTTGTTTAATATTGTTATTCGACTTATTTTGCCTGCATCTCTCACCATTACTTTGATTTCAGGAAATCCAGGAAGTAAACAAATCACTACCAATGCAAGCCAGGCAGACATCATTTATAAACAAACATCTCCATTCTCCAGAACGACCACAATTTGAGATAATTCAACAATACATACTTTTAGATGTAACAATCAAAGCACTAACACACCTCATCAGAATTTAAGCAACCACAATCTGAGATAAATCATCAATTAGAGGCATTAGTAAAACTGAAGAAAGAAGAGCAGTGCTTTTGTACATTTTCACCGCCTGAATCAGTGAATGATGAGTAATTACTACAAAAGCCAATTATACTACACTTGTTTGCAGCCATTTATATTTATAAGGGACCACTATAATCTTTGGAAGTGTGGCTGTTTAGCCTCCTTTTGTAAACAATTATTAAAATCTTTAAAAGCTTGAGGTGCATGCTTAGGGGCCTTGCAAAGTTGAACAAATTCCAAACATCCAAATAAGATTTGGAAGTGGGTGGGTGGGTCCAGGGCCATTTTTGATTTTTTAATTTTTTAATTGGAACCCCCCCCCCCCCCCCTTTCAGCCCTTGCCCCTTGATTTGAAAGAGCATTATTTTAGGAGAGAACATTTTCCTTGCACAATAACCTCTTAAACGTTTTAAGAGCCAAGGACCAAAGGATTCCTTAGAATAACCTTAGTAAAGTGGGCTAGGCCAACTTTCAGCTTTCAGCCCTTGAATCGAAAGAGCATTATTTTAGGAGAGAAAAAACACTATCCTTGTGTGATTACCTTTTCAAGAGCCAAGGATCAAAGCTGAAGGTTGCTTTGAAACACGGCTTGTTCCTGGCAAAGCCTCTTATGGGCTGCTGCCAAGGCTTAGTCACTGGTAAGCTCCCTAATGGAGTGCCACAACTACATGTATAATTCATCCATTCTTTCCGCAAGCGCTGATGATTGTAAAACTGTAGAAAGGAGCTTGAACACATACATATAAAAATGCCTTCAGGTGCAAATGGTATGACTCAAATGTCTCCATGTACATGGTATGTCTCAAATTAACCCATTCAGGGCTGATTGATTTTGCTAGTATAAGAACGTATTCTCTATATATATAGATATAGATATAGACCCAAGCCCAAATATTTTCGGGACCAGTCTTGAACCGGTTAAAACAGGTTTCCATCAATTAGTTATCCTACACCTTGAGGTGCCAGCATTTTTCATAAATAAATTGACAAGAACATGAATTGTGCATGTGCAATCAAACAAGATATGCCAGCTAGATTGATATAGAGGAAAATTATCATGAACATGGTCATGAGGACCGGGACATGATGTCACGGTTCATGCCATGCACATCCGCTCTCATGTTGTCTCATCCAGTACCAGATTCATGGATGCCAAAAAGCCTAATATGGAAGTTTGAAAAACTAGAATCTAGGCTGACTTGCCGAACGAAACTCTGCCACTAATTTTAAAAGACTGAAACAACTATATCTCCTTTTCCATTTCAATGCCTCACAATTTCATAAACATTTCTTTAAAAAACTTCCCACCTCTCTGCTCCTAGAACATTCCAAATGTATATACATCACTAGCACTAGCAGTGCACATTTCAGTTGCAAACACATGGCTACTCAGTACTCACCACTAGTTTGAAACTCTCCACTTGTTTATGTTCACTCTCCTTCAAGTTGTGACTTGCAAACTATCGCCCACCAGTGAGTGACCTCAATGGAACAAAGTTTCTTTCTTCTCCCTTCTCTTCCTACCCAAAATAAACCAATGTTATCATTGCAACTTTAGGACTTGACTGAATATGTGGAGTAATTATGAAATTGAAAATATCCCCCTGTTTGTGCACCAGCAGGGTTTCATAAATGCCTGGTAAACCATATTGTTGAACAGCACTGGCACACTGCCTGAGGGATGAAGCGGAGGATTTGGAAAGCTGATAGTTGAGAGCTCGGAGGGGTCATAAAGGTCGGAGGTCGTTTGAAGGGAGTCAAGTAGCCTGTGTTTATGCCAGGAAATGGACTGGCTCTAGGGTGTCTGATCAGGGGTTCCTGGCTGGAAAATTTGTTGGGAATTTGACACGTTTTTGGCGCTGAAGGCAAAGAAAAATATTCTCAAGAATGTTTTTTATTCATTTAGAAAATTTCAAAGATCTGTAAAGCTTTCAATAAAAAGCAAAATTTAAAAAAAATGCTACTAGATTTCAGTGGTCATTTTGTTGCACCTGACTCAGTACAAGTGCAACATGTTTCAAATGATTTTACTTTCAAAATGATTGATCTAATTAAATTATCTAATGTGTGGATAAATGTTGTAAAGACAATTACACATAAATTTGAATTGTACTGAAAATCCCTACTTACAAGCGTTATACGAGATGACATAAGTATGTACTCTAGATCTCTCCCAAAGTTCAGTTACTTACAAGTTACAGACTCTTTCATTGTTGGAGGATGTGACTAAGTAAAATGAGAGTTTCTTCCCCAACGTGTGATATTCCGAGAACTCAGCATGATGTTCTGCTGTAGCAGGAGATACTGATTGCTGGTGATCAACCAGCTCTTTTACCAATTATGAAATATAAATCCATCTAGAATGAACTTGAGAGGAAGACGATCTCACACTGGGGTTACTGGACCGAATTTAAGAGGAGTGGTGGCGTTAAATTCCCTCTTCAACTTTCACTTTCGTATACTAACAGTATACCTTTTGACTTCCACACACCTCTGCAACCCAGCTTACTACCCAAGGAAGCTTCGGGTTGTGGACCAAGATAGTCATCCACTGCTTCTCTTTTATAAAGTACCAATTATGAAATCTTATGAGAAAAAAATACAAAATCTTGGATTATGCAGGTAAAGTAAGAACCGGTTTGTCTAATTTCTTCTCAGCTTTTACTTTGTTCTCTCTTTAACCTAGCTACAACCCAGCAAGATACCTACAGAAGCTTCAGGTTGGGAACCAAGGCACTTTTACCAATGATGAAATCTGATCATTGATAGTAAAAAAACAACCAATTAAATATGACGCTACTGGCCAACTCTTGGGGCATGTGGGTTAAACAAAATATATAATTTCTCCCTTTCAGCCTTCAATTTCAGTCCACTTTCACACAACTCTGGAAGTTGAAAGCCAGTAAGCGACAGGTCCAAAACGAAATGATATATCATATAACGATGAAACACAATCTAAGGTTAAAAGTTAAAATTTAGGTGGCAGTGTTAACAAAATCTAATTATAAAGCTCCTCTTTTTCAACTTTCACTTTGATACTCCTTCATTCGCACCCCAGCATGCCACCCACGGAAGCGTCTAGTTATCGGCCAAGACAAATACCCCCGTCTTGATGTCAAGCCATGCATTCAGGCATATCCTCAGTCTGAATTCTAAAATACTGAATAGGAAGATTTTGTTTTGTCAAAAGGGATTTTTATTTCAAAGAACTCATCCTTTCCATTCTGTTGACAGGAAATCGTGCCCATTTATGTTGTTTTAAACTGCGGTGGACGCATATAATGCCCTTAGTTGTGCCGTTCCAAAGTGTGATGATACAGTGCCCTTTGTATTGATTTTAAACCGTGATAAAATACTGCCTTTTGTGTTGATTGAAAACGGAGATGAAACAGTGCCTTTTGCGCTGATTTAAGCTGCGATGAAATAGGGCCCTTCTGTGTCATTATTCTTTAAACTGTGATTGACCGACCGATTACAGTAACTCCATTGTTATCGCTGAACTGCAGGATACATCTTGTGTATCTTCATCCTATCAATCCACATAGGATGCAACCAATGAGGTCATTTACCTTCACATAATATACCATTAAAGATTTGTTCAGGATATGTCCCCTAAATACCCCGACTGGGGTCTGTGGACAACACATAATTATACCAAAATCTAAAAGTTTTGAACGGGATATTACAATTTATTATAAACAGAATAGTAAAATGGTATAAAAGATTATATGTTTATAATACTGTTGTAACTGTAATTTGTTGTAATGTTAAGCGCATAGAGATGTTATTTCATATAATGCGCTATATAAATGTAAATTATTATTATTATTATTATTATTATTACAGGGGGCATAGCCTTCACTTTATTCTTGGTGGATTGGAGTTTAATCAATTAGGGACAGGGTTAGTAGAGTTTACTACACTTGTTTGTCAAGTTTTCTATTATGAAATGTAAACAAAATCTACTACACTGCATTTCCAAAAATTAGTAGACTTGAGATGTTGTCTTTCCCATTTTAAAACTTTGTAAAAACTATGTTGTTTCAAATCAGCAAAAAGGTACAGTTTTATTCAATAACCCTTATAACCCAGAAAATTAACCTCATTTTTAGGAGCCTGATATTTGCTAGGTCAGGTGAAGATCAAAAATTGCTCAGAACCCATCAACTGCAGTCTCCGCTCCTTCTCATCTCTTGTTCCCTCGCATTAATTTGAAACCTTGAGTATAATTATAATTGTGTCCATTGATGGCAGACTCATCAAAGACGAGTGGTAGTCATCCTTGTTTAGTCATCCCCTTGTGTTTACAATTCCTTGATAATGTTATTGACAAGGTCAATTTAAAGGGATCTAGTAACTTTGTTGACATGTGCAAAAAGTGATGAATGGTTGATGCAATGTATATTATTGTTATCTCATATGTCCACAGGGTATTGTGTGAAAATTTCAAGTCAAATGGACATTGCATGGCCAAGTAATGAGCGAAAATGCAAAGTGATATTCAGTAACTCCCTGCACTCACTTTGTACACAGAAGAAAAACTCGCCCGGAGTTTTTCTTATCTGAATACTTCGATCGTACATATCTTTGTAACGAAAGGGAAATTTGAAAAACCGAAACCTGTCCCATGATTTTATTGTTAATACGAATACAACAAGGTATGAGGGAACCGCTAGAATGAACAATTTATTTTGAGGATTTGGACAATGTTACTAAGTCCCTTTAAGAGCCAAGATTCTCTTGCCATGGTTGCCCGCTTGAGCGGCAATTAAGGTCAAAGCTCGGCGACAGGGTTTGTTTGAACGGAGCAAGAAGATGGCAGGAAAGAAAAACAAGAGAAGCCAAGGAACTATTTACTCACACATCCCTGGCATTCATTCTCACACCCAGGCAACAATTAGTCACTCCCAGATGAATTCCATTTAAAGGACCTACAGCGTCTAGAGGGCCTAATTTTCACAATTCAGCTCTCTATATGTCATTTTTCCCGAAGAAAAGGAATTTGGCAGTCATTTCTCATGAAATTAATCAATTTTGGGGTAATTAGTAAAAATCTAATTGTCCTGGGAACGCCCCTTTTAAATCGCCAAAATGTGACGTCATCTAAAGAACGGACTAATGAACTAAATTCTGTAGATGACGCGTCATGACGTAAGCCAATGAATTGTCAATCACATGTCGATCACGCTGCAGATTCCGGACGCTAAATGTGAGTGGGGCGTAAACTGGCTTCTAAGTGAGATTTGGCATTAGAAAACTAGTCTCAAATCACTACTGTGTTTATTTTCATGGATTTTTCTTCGGCAGACCTATGTTTCAAGTCATCAACTATGAAATAAATGTCTTCTTTAGGTCCTTTAAAAGACACCTTTGTGTTTCGAGTGTACAAGGAAATGGATGGATATTGGTTCTGGGAAAATGGTGATAAAAGATTCATTCTGCACAATCTTTCTTCTGATTCAATCTGTAAAATTTCAAATGAGAAATTCACTCAAAAAGTATGTACATTTGTGTAATGATTCATGATTGGCTACATCAGGCTAGGTTCTAGCACTGGGTCACTGACCATACTGGCCACCTAGCTAAATTGTAATCACCACAAATGTTATAACCAGAACGTCAATGACGTAGCGCTCATCCGCCATCTCGCAACATCAAATATCGCAAATTTCATGTGGTACACTTTTCAACTGGTCAAAAAATAAAAATTTGATGCCCTGGAAGGGACATGGGAAAAAATAAAAAAATAAAAAAATAAATTTAAAAAATCAAAATCAAAATCAAAATAAATAAAATAAAAAACAAAAACAAACAAAACAAACAAACAAACAAAAAATAAAATAAAATTAAAAAAAATAAAAATAAAAATAGAAAAATAAATAAAAATTAAATTAAAAAAAATTAAAAAAATAAAAAAATAAAAAATTTACCATAATTAATGAATGGAGAAAAATTTCAAAATTCTGTGTAGCAGTTTAGTGTACCAAAGTTAGCTCTACCAGATAAAGCAAACCAAATCAAAATCGGTCGAGAAATGAAGGAGAAGAAGCATTTTTTGTGATTTCGAATAATTTGCATAAATTACCATAGATAATGAATTTCATGAATCTGTATAGAAGTTTGAAATCCCCCTCTTAGCCCTATCTTATGAAACCTAGCCCTATTAGATAAACCAAACAGAATGAAAATCGGTCGAGAAATGAAGGAGAAGCATTTTTTGTGATTTCTGGAATAAATTTGCATAAATTACCATAATTAATTAATGGAGAAAAATTTCAAAATTCTGTGTAGAAGTTTAGTGTACCAAAGTTAGCTCTACCAGATAAAGCAAACCAAATCAAAATCGGTCGAGAAATGAAGGAGAAGAAGCATTTTTTGTGATTTTTGGAATAAATTTGCATAAATTACCATAATTAATTAATGGAGAAAAATTTCAAAATTCTGTGTAGAAGTTTAGTGTACCAAAGTTAGCTCTACCAAATAAAGCAAACCAAATCAAAATCGGTCGAGAAATGAAGGAGAAGAAGCATTTTTTTGTGATTTTTGGAATAAATTTGCATAAATTACCATAATTAATTAATGGAGAAAAATTTCAAAATTCTGTGTAGAAGTTTAGTGTACCAAAGTTAGCTCTACCAGATAAAGCAAACCAAATCAAAATCGGTCAAGAAATGAAGGAGAAGAAGCATTTTTTGTGATTTCGAATAAATTTGCATAAATTAGCATATATAATGAATTTCACGATTCTGTGTAGAAGTTTTAAATCCCCCTCCTAGCCCTATCTTATGAAACAATCAGAATCAAAATCGGTTGAAAAATAACGAAGAAGAAGCATTTTGAAAATTGTGGACGGACGGACGGAAGGACGGAAGGACGGACGGACGGACGGACGGACGCCGGACGCAACGCCATGGCATAAGCTCATCGGGCCCTTCGGGCCGGATGAGCTAAAAATGTATCATAGAACAATTTCCAATTAAAATCATAATAATCATTATTCAGGGGAGGGAGCAGCTAGGGGAGGTTCTGACTTTGGGTCAGCTATCAAAAATTATTCTTAATGTAAATCATTGCCCCCCCCCCCCCCTCGGGCCCACCCTTCCTAAGGAACACCTGGAGTTAATTTCAATTTAATTTCTATCTTTGCCTAGATCAATAAAATGACTCTAGTGGTAGCTTGCACTTTCAAGTGAGCAAGACACACTTTTCAATCAATTTTCAGTGTGTCCATAGAGAAAAGAGACTGGGAGAGGAGGAGAGACTATATAGTATAGCTGAACCCGCATCCAGCACCTGCCAAATCAAGTCATCCCCCCTTTCACAATAGACCACCCCCCTCAAGACATAATCATTTAACAGGATTCCCACATAACAGTTATAATCGCAATAAGGAGAGAGGGGGCAACAAAGGAGTGATGCTACAGGGGGAGCTTGAGTGAACAAAAGAAGATCAGTGGAGGGGGTGATAAAAAGGAAGGGGAAAAAATATATGTATATAATATATTCAATATCTAGAGCACTAGGGAAATTGGGGTGGAATATGCCTGGATAAAAGATAATAATGGTCTAGAAATTACTATAATTTCCAAGTTAGGACAAGAAAATAAATTTAAATTGCCAGATATAATCCAAATATTACTATTACTATAGTCAGTGAAATACTTGAATACTTTATTCAAAATCAGATGGTTAAACAAAACAAAAAACACCAGGCAACATTCACATTCACACACACAAACACTAACACAAACACACACTCACCAGGCAACATTCACATTCACAAACACACCCACACACTTCAATACACACATACAACTGTGAGTGTGATATGACTTACCTCAACTTTATGAAATGCACTGTCCAATAATCATTCCTCTCAACTCTGAAATGTGATGTTCCAATTTGGGCCGTTTAAATCCTCGGAGCTCGGTAAACTCAATTTCACGACTGCCACCCAACTTGTCAGTTCATCACACGAGTACTCGAGCACTCTTCAACTGTTCTGTAGCTGATCTATACAATGTAAACAAAAGCAGATACAATGTAAACAAAATGTAGAGATGACCATGATTGAATTGACAAGCTCCAAAATACACTTGTTGATGTACTTGGACAATTAAAAGCAGTACAATGGTTGGAATGTCAGAATAATAGTTTGCATTGAAGTACGGATGCAGGCGCCTGAATAACAAAGATACCCTTGTCTCAATTTCTCAAAACAAAACATGGACTGCACAATGTGGGTCAATCAATACTAGAACAGTATGTACACAATGATCCACAAGTGAGTGCTACATTATTTCAATGAATTGCATGAAAACAACATATTTTCACACCTTCTTGCTATGCCATTACCAATATCAACACATATATCATACCAAGGTTGGCAAGTGCTGCACGACACTGGTAGTGGAAGGCAAATACTTACACAACAAATTCAAAGTGCACCAACACAGGTAGTTATGTACACAAACTGGATTATATATCAAGGCAGAATGAGAAAATAATGGCAACGCTTGTTCCAAGTCCCAAAGCTACTGAGTAACTGAATGCAGTCAATTATCCTCTCTTTCACCAGCGTCCAGCATGCACAGTTGATTCAAAGCTAAGCCACTTCAAAATGAGCGGAAAATGAGCTGTGCAAAGTTTGCATGGTCTCAATGGAACGGATCGGTACAAAACCGCAAGGCACGCACGACAGCCACCACAGATCCCCAGCACACTACAATGCACACACCGCACTGCACATACATGTGTCAAGTGGTTGGTGGTGATTGGAGCCACACAAAAACAGAAAATGAAGGGGGCGAGAGTTAAGTTCCAAAGTAAACTTTTGCCAGGCGACTTGAGAAGAGCGGTTCAATAACTTTGAATTCTTTTCCGACTCAACAAGGGTCGGGTCTGTCCAGAAACAATACCCCTCGTGGGGTCACGGGGGAGAACGCGATAGGTGTCAGAAAGGCCTGGTAACAAACAAATCACAACCGTGCTTGTAATACTAGTAGTATATGTGCCTTTCCCAAATCTTTAGATTTTGAATAAATCCATGGTAGCTGAGTGAAAAGGCAGGCAGCTAAAGATAAAGTCTCAGAAAGAGTTTAAATCACAAACTGTGCTAGTAGTTATCATTTGTAGCGCCTTTCCCTACTCTATGATTTTGCATCTGCATGCAGTTGAACTTGAAGGGGAGAAAAAATACTTGTAGAGAGAAATATCTCCGAGAAATGGGGATTTCAAGCAGAGGGGTCTGAAGGAATGTGTGTGTATATCACATTTTATGTGTGGGTGTGTATGTGCAAGTTTGCATGCCTGCATGTGTGTGTTTATGTTTGACTTTGAGAGTGTGTTCATATATATTTCATATTTGTGACCGGCTATAGCAACACCCTGCACTTGTTGCTTTGTTGTAACAAATAGGTCAATAATTGGCGAAGTTAGGATTGTTTAAATTTTACACTCATAAGTCTTTTACAAACATTATGTGAACTTAAATGCCCATTTCCTCAAGACCTGAATTACAGACAAGTGCAGGGTTTTGCTATATAGCTGGTCACATTTGTATACATTCTTGAGTACAGCATGCGAGTGTGTATACATGCGTGTGTATGTATTTTACCACAGTACTTGTACTAGGTACTCACAGACTTGAATTACCCAGGGGTACATGAACTAATGGTGTCACAGAGGAAAATTAAGGGGGCAGATGTCAGCACAGGGAGGAGGCAAGAAGGCAGGCAAGGGGTGGGAGGGGCATGGGAGGGGTGGGAGGGGCATGGGAGGGGTGGGAGGGGCATGGGAGGGGGTGGGAGGGGCATGGGAGGGGGTGGGAGGGGCATGGGAGGGGGGTGGGAGGGGCATGGGAGGGGCATGGGTAGAACCAGCAGGCAGGATTTCAAGCTTGTATGTGTGGTGGTGGTGGTGGTGGTGGTGGTGGTGGTGGTGGTGGTGGTGGTGGTGGTGGTGGTAGTGGCAGTTATTTGCCGGTGGTGGTGGTGGTGGCAATTATTCGGTGGTGGTGTTGGTGGTGGTGGTGCCAAATTGTTAATAATATAATATTGCTTCTTCATACTGCCTCTAGCATTGATGGTGCCAAGACAGGGCTCAACATTTAGACCAACTGGCCCAGGGCAACCAGAAGTGAGCTTTGGGTCATCTCATACTTACTTGTCTGACTTTTTTTTGTAATATATGATATTAATGAATGATATGGAAGTAAACTGGCCCCATTCAGTTTTACTTTTAACAATATGTGTTTGAAAATCCCTACCGAAATTAAAAACATATCCCCTGAGCCCCTAAGATCCTATATCAATACCAGATTCCTCAACCCATGTGTTTGTCATTAAATAGTTTGAATAGAATCTAGGATTTACCTCAATTCACATGACCCCAACCTTCATCTTTTAGACTTTTACAGAGGTAATAAAAACTAGATTGGAAATATGCCACATGGGAACAGAAATATTCATGGCACATTTGCAAAGAATGGAAAGATTTGGAGTACAGTAAATAGATCATTGTACATCAATTTCAGGAGTCATTTATTCAGAACTGTACTCTTTTTGACAAACAAGTATTTTGATTTCTGGTATCTAAATGTCAGATCATGGGGGTGTTGCAGAAAGAGTTGCAAATGATTGCAAAGTTGCGATTGATTGCAAGTCAGAAAATGTACCTATATATATGCACAAATCTGATTGGTTCAAGTGGGCACATTTTCGGACTTGCAATTAATCTCAACTTTACAATCGAGTTCAACTCGTTCTGCAACACCCCCATATCATATTACCGAACCACCCTCAGCTACCTCAAACTCAAAGTCAAAGACCTCTGGAAAATCACAGAAGAGCCCTGGGTAAACTTTATGTTGATTTCCCATTGAGTTTAACCCTCTGAATTAGTAATAATTCTTTTTGGAAAATTTTGCCACATTGTGGTTTTAAAGGTAAATGACAGTAGTAGGAAACGCCCCACACAAAAAAAAATGAAATGTACGCTCTTATTACCAACCATGTGAAAGAATATAATTTATATATAACTATCAATCATGTATCTATGTGTTTATATTTAAAATGAAGTGTTACATCATAAGCATGACACACACACTAATGGTACCTATAGAGTACAGAAGCCATGACGTCATAAAAACACTTTTTTAGAATTTTCAAATTTGGACTTCATTTTCAGAAAGAGCATAACAAATAATGTCCAAATACTGAAAACCAAAGGAATAGGTTACGTATTGGCTGAGATATGCACATCCGAACGAATTTTACTTCAATGGGCAATCAGTGTTATAGTGCACTGGTTCATAAAGTTATGAACAAGTGCACTATACTGATTGCCTATTGACACAAAAAATCATTCGGATGGGCATATCTCAGCCAATACGTAACCTATTCCTTTGATTTTCGGTATTTGGACATTATTTGTTATGCTCTTTCTGAAATGAAGTCCAAATTTGAAAATTCTAAACAAAATGTTTATGACATCATTTATGACATCACACTTCACCACTCTATACATCAAACCAGAGAAGCTGCGCTCACCTTAAAGGTTGTCATGCGGGGGATCGTGGAACATGTCCGAACATCGTAACTACAACACTGAGCCAGTAAAGTCATATTTCCATATAGATTCAATTCAACTGCAATTCAAGCTTTATGGCATATTCTGCCACGTGCGTATAGCTTATATAGCTGTGGCAGAGATGCGCGAACGGGCAGTGAATTTAGGCCAAATATCAGCAGTGTGCATTAAAGTTTCAACTAATATTTCTGCATTTAACAATACTAAGGTTCAGATTTGTCCACCACACTAGCCCTTCATTATACTATTTCAACAATATTTATCAGTTTGGCCAACATAGATGCTTTCGGTTACTTTCCCAATACTGTTATTTGGCTTAAAACCAAGATGATTTTGCAGGTCCAAGCTCTTTATATTCTTTGAGGGGTTTCCCCCCCCCACCCCCCGTGATAAAATACCTGAGATATTTATATAGGACCTCGTTGTAACGAGCTTCTTGTCCACTGTACTGTAATAAGTACAGGTGCTGGCCGACTAGCTTCTTGATAACATTCATTACACACCATGTGTCCAATTAACATCTCATCACGTAGCATATGTTGACACAATTTGCAGTACCCTACTTCTCCTGTTAACCCATACAAGTCAAATCCAGAAAAATACTCAGGCTGGGTCGATGGAGAATACATATTCAATATACCAAAAATCAAATATGCCAATGTGAAAAATCTCATTTGAAAAATATTTGAAAAATAAATTTTATGTGAGCTAACCTTCCACAGCTTGCAATTTCTATAATTTCATTACAAAATACTGTGAATAGTCATACCATAGTCTCCTACTAATAATAATAATGCAATATGTTGTAATATATCAATCAATATTTCAATCTCATAACTGTATTTGTTTTCTTCATTTTACCAGGCATCTGTTAGATATTTCTAGATTATGTGGAGAATGTTTTCCAGTTTGCAACAATATTTTGGAGTGTCAGGAAGTCATTTCCTTTATGATTCACAGTAACATGCTTTTGAGAGCATTTCTAACCTAATAACCCGTTGACGACGTGATCCTGGTGGGTCCTGTATTCACTCTATGGGATTGCAAAATCTAGTAGGGAACAGGTTAACCAATTGCCTATGGGAACCTGGTTGGCCCTGTATTAACTCTATGGGGATTGCAAAATCAAGAATGGAACAGGTTAACCCATTGCCTATGAGAACCTGGTGGGTCATGTATCAACTGTATGGGGATTGCAAAATCTAATAGGGAACATGATAATACACATTACCTTTCACTGAATACAATTACAATATGTAGCCAGTTTTCAAAGTATTATTTTAAAATGAATTCACAATTTACAGATTTTCAGCATGCAACCAACTGAACCAAGTACACACATGTACATCATAATGTACTCAAGTAAATATATATATACATAATACAGAATTGAACATGCCGCATTGTTCAGAAGCACAATGAAATTCCTTTTGTAGGCTGAATGGGTAAACAATTAAATGTGTATTTAGAAAGCAACAATGACATTTTCTGGACGAGAGATATCTGACTGTCTGATTCTAGCAATGCATAACCTCAGCTGCTGCACGCTACCCGAGCACGAGTAGAAAAGGCGGGATTACGATTGAATACCTTTCAGAGTATACACTCGGCCTTTCCTTCAAATGATTTGCATAAAATGGTTTCATGAAGGTTATTCGTCCATATTCACCACTATATTTTGATATCAACCAAGAGTAAGACATAAGAATAGCAATGAAAATTTAAAGTATAAAAAAAACTTTTCTGGACATTGGGAAATTCACGCTGTCCGAGTGGTGCCAAATCAGCCATGCCCCCCCCCCCCCCCCCCCCTCCCCCCACAAAAGAAAAAAAGAAGGGGTAAAAGAGGAAGAGGGAGGAAGAGGGAGGAAGAGGGAGGAAGAAAGAAAGAAAGGAGGAAGAGTGGACAATAAAGCAAGTTTTACTGTAGAAATGATAATAAAAGTACTCTTACCCCATGTTCACACACAAAAAAATTCATCGTATAGCTATATCGAAACGGTATAGCTATACCGTTTCGGTATAGCTATACGATGAAATTGTGTGTATGAACGCTTACTAACGATACGTCGTATAAAGAAACGCTGTTAGATAGCCTGATCAAGAAGAACTTTACTAGTAGGCCACTAGTAGTAACACCTTGGCCTGATTATAGATCTATATATTCAAGAGTCAAGACACTGTACAAAACAAAATACACAAAGACAAAAACATAAAGCAACAAAGGTCGCCTAAAATGTTTACAAATTCTTTCCATTTCAAACATAATATATTATGCAAACAAAATATGTTTACTTGTTTTAAAACTTCCTTTCCAACTAAGGATCAAGGAATTTTTCAGTTTGAATGTCAAGGTCTCCAAGTATTATTAAAGCAAATGTGGTTCCATGCATGAATACAATTTTTGTCACACTATCAAGCGCCACTCAGAAGCAAACACAAATATTTTCTGATGTTTTGGTGGTTGGAGAAATTTGCACAAACAAGCGTCGCTGACACAGGCATCGCTGTCATGACTGAACAGTATTTGAACCCTGAAGTCTTGCCATTTTGTGACCACAATTATATAAAATGCAAATAAACATCAATAATACATGTATGGCTGTCTAATTAAAACTCATCTACATGTACATAACCCGTAACTGTATCAGATTAGGCCAAATTTTTCTCTTTCAGACCGCAATTTGACTGAGAGTGATTTAGAGAGTCCGCTCACCGTAGTTTTGCGGAAATCGGATTGTGACGTTCAGCTTTGTCTAACATTTTTTGCGGAAACTAGCTAGATTACAGTCCACAAAGGAGACCATTCTACCATGACCGGATCAGAATGTGTGTGGGTAGGGAGAAGCAGTGGAGAACACCAACAGGCAAAGTACATATCATCATTCAGTTGAGAAAGAGAAGAGCATTATTAAAGTTTGTAGTTGTTTTTTTACTTTAGAGATAATCCTGTTTAAATTTGAAAGCCCCGTAGAAACCAATTGTAGCTCTCTTTTATATTTAATTAATATTTCCAAATAAGACATAGATATTATCTGATAATGTTGCATCATATAGAGGAGGCTCCAACCTGTAAGATGGTATTCATGACTCAATTTTGCCAAAAATCAATGTAACGCCCTTCTCATACCTGCCAACATTTGAAAATGAAAAATCTTACTCTCATGTGAGCGAAGCGCACATCACGAGTGCGAAGCGCGCATCACGAGCGCGAAGCACGAAGTCCTTTGCAGCGGGCTCCAGCTCTAGGGTTCTAGATGCTCTCTTGTGCTATCTTAGCCTTATTTTTCAACATATAACCACACTGAATATGTATGTGTGTATTTATATGCACATGTATATTTACTTTTTGAAAAGAAAGAAAGAAAAAAAAAAAAAAAAAAAAAAAAAAAAAAGAAAAAAAAAAAAAAATCTATTTATTTATTTATTTATTTATTTTTTTTTCTTTTCTCCCAGACTTAAAAAATCGTACTCGTCCGATTTTTACCCTTTTTTGAGTAAAAATCGGACTAAATACGACAAAAATCGGACTGGTTGGCAGGTATGCCTTCTGCACTGTCATCAGACTACATTTCAGACGTTTTTTAAACAATATATTTGTTATTAAAGCTAAATACCAGCTTTGGAAAAGATACAAAAAGCAAATTAGTACATTGGCCAAACTATGTTATTAATATTGTCGAAATAGATATGAAAAGAATACGTATGGGCAAAATCTGAACAATCATGGACAAATTAAATAATAATAATAATAACAACTGTCATTTGTATAGCGCTATTCCTGTGGAGATCATAGCGCTTTACAGACCAAAATGTTTCATAGTTCTTTGTACATGTATATGAAGATTAATATGCCTTGTTGAATTGGATGATGTGCATGATACAACAAATGATTACAGTCATATTCTTTCCGTAGGCTATATTTATCACAAATTCAGTCTGAAAATCATTAATCAATTATCGAGGCTTTATGATTCATTGTCACTTGATTCTATCCGTACTAGAAGTATTGAGAGCTTTAGCTTTGTTCACTTTGTGTGACTTTTTGAACTCCAAGTATGATTATCGTACCAGGATATAAGATGATGAGCATCTAAATGTTCAACCGCACATCAAGATAATTATCACCCCCCCCCCCCCCCCCCCCAACCACTCTTTTGTGAGTGCATGCAGAGTGAAAATTTCATGTTTAAGATGGTTTGGATTCATAAATCAGATGCGTTGTGCCATATTGCAAAAGCCTTGCACTCAATCTAGCCTTCTTACTAATGGCGAACCACTGTTCCTCTACTTACGCATGACAATCTTTAGACAATGTCATATGGCCAAGATTTGAAGAATTTGGCCAACTGGAATAGAGTTACTAATTTCCGTCTACTGTATGTACATGTAGATGTAAAACAATGTAATAGTGAAGGGGTACCCTCTAAAACGACTAGATGGATAAGATAAGACAATCAGAAAGGAAACCCGCACGATGCCAACTTTCCTCCTTCACTGAGTCACAAAGGAAGATACAGTCATTGTTCTGAACATTTCTGCCATAAATGATCACATTTCAACTTTCCAAAATCAAAATTATGCTTAGAAGATCTAGATCTATGTTAATAACATTTTAAAAACAGTTGATGCATGAACAGAGAGATAGCAAATTTCATCCACTGTTTTTAGCTGTGTCCATATAATGGTATCAGTATAGATTGCAGACCTGGGGAGTGCAGAATTGCATGAAACTTACAATTCATCATATCAAGTAAATGTTTATAAATACTCGATGGTTGGTGGAAAACCAAATTTTACTATATACACTTGATCGCATACACATTTGTGCAACAGGGACCCGCATAGCTACATGTACATGTATGTGATTGTAAGCATCCATCTTGAAGAGGCCATCAAATAACTTTTCACTATCTGCACGCGATGTTCCCAATTTGTGTTTAATGGGCACGACGTGTCATCGTCCAATCGCGGCCTGCATTATCCAATCTTCCAATTTGTGAGGTCATGCAAGCAAACTAGCTGGCCTGGCAGCAACCCTGTACCTGGGAAGTGGCATTTTAAAGATTGCCAAGAGCGGGGATGCTACAACCGCGGATCACCATTTTGAACCACGGTAGGCTAGTTTGTGCACACTGCATAACACTGAGCCAATGACTCGCCGTGCACAAGCCATTCGCAAGATGGCACCGCGTGCCTGATTTACGAATCCAAACTACCTTTAAAAAGGGATATAGTACAAGAAGATTTCTCTGATCCTCTCCATCACCAGTTTAAATTAGATCTGAGAGGCCTGGCATGCAAGCATGAAGCTAAAGGGGGGTTTTACCTTGGATCGGTTTTATTTGAATTAATTAGTTGTAATACGGTTATTTACAGAACTTGGAAACCAAGTAGAGATGAGTAATTCTTGCTGCTTGCACTCCGAAAGCCGAAAGGCAAAATACAAAGTATCATTTCCTTTGATTCATCTCTCAAAAGGATAGGTCGTAATGAAGTTTATTCAATTTATTTATTTGCTAGATTATGTGGTTGATTTTACAGTTGGAAACTGTATACACAGAGCAGATGAGTAATTTTGCCTGCTGCACTACGACTGCATGTGGGATAATTTTCTTATAAAGGAAAGGTCATACTATATCCACCTAATCTCATTTATTTGTTGGATTTGGTAGTTTATTTTATGGTTGAAGACCTTTAATGATCAGTTTGGATGAGTAATTCTGCTTGCTATACTCTCAAAGGTTTAACCTCTAGGTTATACGTATGGTATTGTTTGTAGGGAGATCACTGTAGTTTAAAGTTCAGGTTGTATACTCAAAGGAAGGGTGACTAATCATTTGTTCTTCAAAAGGCGGAGAAGTGGAAAACTATCTACATGCAGTACATAATTCTAAACATGCCCCCTCCTCCCTCTCCCTACCCCCCCCCCCCCCCCGCCCCCCCCCAAAAAAGAATGGCTTTCTGTATAATGTACATACTGGAAATTTCAGTCTGTAGATAGTTGAGAGCGCCAGGTATCAAAATTAACCTCCACAATTGAAGTTTCCGCACAAAATCAAACCTTTAACCTTAAGTCCAAGAGCAAACAAATGATCAAAGAGGCATCCAAAATTTGCAGCGGGTGTAATTTTGGCAGAGTTTACTGCAGATACAGGGGTCCTTTCTGTCCTAAATTGACCATATAGACTTACTACACTCTACACTTACTACACTGTGTAGTAAGTCTATGATTAGACAAAAGAGAAGAGGCACGACTGGAAAAATCAGCAGGTACAATGGGGGAAATCAGTTCCCCCTTCTTTTGGAGATAAAAGCAGCCCCCACTTCATCCCTTCGAACAATGACCATTTCCCCAAAGTTGTGATAATCCCCTTTCCTTGCACAGCTTGAAAGCAATCGCTTGCAGTTTAACAATCCAGCACGCTTTCAGCTTCCATTTCAAGCACCACTCTTCACTTCAGGAAGCCTTGTAGAAGTAGAATCTACAATTTGTATAGATAGCGCTGGCAGTGAAATAGATTTATCACTTCATGATGAGCAAAGAGCAAATAAAACCATGTAATTACTCCTGAAGATCACCATTTTTTTGTTATTATTCCCATTTTCATACTGTTTGTTATCTAAAAAAGCTCTGTACATTCTGTACATTCCTATCTCAAAGGCAATTTCAACCATTCATTTGACCTCAATGCACCAATCGGCAATCAAGTTTACAAAGTATATTCCTCCAGATAAGAGAATTCCCCATCTGAAAGTAACTCGTTCACATTGACAGAAATTCTACATTTTAATCGTTTAATTTAGGACATGCACTAGAGCTTGATCAGTAGCCCCCCCCCCCCCAAAAAAAAAAAAAACAAAAAAACAAAAACAAAAAACAAAACAAAACAAAAACAATAATAAATAAATAAATAAATACAAATAAATAAATAAATAAATACATTTTTAAAAATAATAATAAATATATTTAAAAAATAATAAATGTCATTTTATGTAATTTTTTCCATGCATGGATCATTATTAATAGTGCAATCTATAATCTTTCAATCCTGCATTATTCAAGTTCAACCATCAGACCCGTTTATCATTTTGCAGTTTTGAATGATTTGTCTTTCATTTAATTTGTTGTTTCACATCAAAGTTCAGACCGAATTTGACTATTCCAGAAATGTAAAAGCTAGCTAGCCACATCCAGATTTTAATTTTTTAACAAAATGTATGTTTTTCGAGAATTACTGGAAGCAGAAACAAGATTCCAGATACCCGTTATTTTCTGGCCAGTGTTAATGCGGCTACTGTTATTGTGGAAAGGGTATGAATTAACAAGAGAACTACTCCTGTGATTGTTCAATATGCGGCAGCTTGCAAGAGAATTACTTGTGTGATTGTTCAATATGCGGCAGCTTGTTGAATTATCAACAGGAGTCAATCGAGGTTTGAACTTCAAAGTATTGAATTGGAAATGACCGCAGAGGATAAATAGACGTCCAGCCGATGTTGGTATGCCCACCTACTGTGACTGATGTGGGGTTACTTACAAGGGCACAAATTGACACAAAATTGTTTGGCAATTTAGGTTCTGCAAAGGAGTTGCTCACAAAAGAAGGGGGTTGGTGTTGTACATGTACTAAGAAATATGAAATGATTGAGGTAGTGGGTTCACGTAATTAGCACTGGCCTGGCAGCCCAAGGCTACCAAACATTTGTTTCGGCCCATCAAAAATAAAATTATATAAATTATGCCAAATTATGGATGCCCTCATGGGCAACTTTATTGGCCAATGGCTATATTTCAGTTTTATATACATACATTTTATTTTAAAACTCAATGGTGATGATTTTCACTTGACAAGCAGGGTCACCAGGAAAAGGTTAAATATTTTTATTCAGGATTGATAAAACTTATTAGTTTAGAACAATCAGAATCTTGAGTTTTAACAAAAATCATCAAATAATATCAGCAAAATAATAAACCTGTGCCCATGACGAACTAAAGAATGCATGCTCAATGCAATTACAAAAACATCCATTCTTTTGAGTCATGAATTGGGCAAGTATTGGTAGAGAATTTGTCTTGATATCTTCATAAATTTTATGGACACAAACTGTTACCGGTATTTGAATTAATGCACACGAGTGACTCCAATACAATTACACATGCAACAAATTAAAATCATTCACCCAGAATTAATCAAAGGCTTTTAATCATTATGAACATTTATGTGCATGCGGATTAGCCTACTATTTTTTGGATCAATGACAAATTTTTTTCCATCATTTTGCAGATTTAGGCCAACTAGAAAAGTGACGATTCAACAATAAAGATAAAACCATGCTCCATTAAACGTGCCCATGAATAAATGTAAAATTTACAATATCGCTATTATCTACGAGAATTAGATATCTATGTATCAAGGTCATTCATAATAATACAATGTACCATGTACAATGACCCTCATAATGTCTATTTACTCATCCATTATTCAAAGATAGATAATATCTGCATGGACTACTAGTACTATAATAGAAGCACACGCACCTCATTGTTATGGTGGTTGCCACACCAGGGTTTCAATTAGAATGTACATTATTTGTTTGACTTGGCAATATTGTTAAGCTGCCTCCATATAATGCATACAAAACTTTGATAATTGTTAAAATACATCTCATTTAATTTGAGCACATGGATAAACAAAAAGTATACAACTGAGCTCTACATGTAGGTCTCTTTAAAGGGCCGAGACT
>JBAMJV010011392.1:0-50521 GCA_037951105.1 Echinarachnius parma | reverse complement strand
GGTAACCATTACCTACCGAACTGTAACTTAAAGGGACATTCCCTCTTTTGCAAGCCAAATTTCAAAAGTTGCAAGGTTATTGTCTTATATGAAAGAAAATGTCATTTAATAGCATGCCGGAAAAAATTAGGGCTTGAAATCTTTTTTTCGTGAAGTTATAGACCTAAAACTAATAAAACGACAACCAACGGTTAATTGTGCATTTACGTGTATTCACCCAGTGAGGAAGTTCGTACACAGATTCCACGAAGTACCACAACGTTATGCGTGACCCCTACGCGACCCGCGCTAGCCACGTGACCCGCACGCGTTTAATAATAGCATGACCGAATATTAAACACAATAACCAAACCTCGCTTAAACTGATTATGTAATCACATATTCTTAATTTTTGAGATTTTCCCTGAAATACCTTTACAAATGTCGGCTTCACAATACCGTTATAAGAATAAGTACAATATTGTTGTAATATTATGCTAAATCAGTTAAACTCCTTTATAGACCGATATATAGTTTGATGGAGGGACGCATTCGTTTTTTATCTGGAGAAGCCAAATTAAAGGGCTGTTCGATCTGATTTGTTGTTGTGTGTTACATTCATCCCCATCCGTAAACTGGAAACTGTTCAAACGTTTTGTAAAAGAGGGACAGTCCCTTTAGGATCGATAAATTCTTTGTCTAGTCAGTATTGTATCATATGATGTACCTGACCTCTGACACTTACCTAACTATTTATGTTTGTGTTCTTTGAGTTCAATTACCAATCAGTAGAACGGCGCTCAGTGCATCCAGGGTTGTTTTGGACTGATCACAAGCCCCAAACATGCCAAAGGTGGTAATCAGTCGCCGCGACAAGATGAATAGCGAATGATGTTGGAGACCATTCATTACGTTAAAAGGGATATGGTATATTTATTCACCATAATACAATGAAAATCAAACCGAAAGTAGCTTGTTACTTTTGTATGCGGCTGTATCATAACTATAACTATTATGCTATTTCGGTTCTCTTGCCACAGGCATCCGCAGTATAACCCCCCCCCCCCCCCCCCCCCACGTTACCCCGCATCCATGACTGAAATGTTCGGGCCAGCGAGGGATAAAGACATTTTTTTCTCGTCAGAAGAATAGCAAGAAGTATCTCAATTTACCTTCATTTCCTTTCACCACTACATCTCCCCCCTAAAAAAGGAGAATGCCCGCACACTCGATGCTGTTCTAGGTCGAGTAGGTGAACGGATACTAGAGAAAATCTGAGACAAGGCATGTTGCATTTTTATCACAAGAGGGCGGTAAATAAATTATCACCATGGGTTTATCATCATTGATATTTGTATAGCGATGGTTAACATCACAACAAACAACAAAGCCACACAAAAATAGTCACTGTATCACAATAGTCACAAAACATGCACTTCGACCAGATTCGTCGTCTGTGTTTTTTTCATCAACACAATCATGACAATTTTGATTCATAGAAGAGAGTCCTCTGCGTCGAACTACCATAATTATTCCGATATGATATTCAATTCAGGGTGAGGATAAGTATAATATTTGCAAATAAACCTATTCATATTTTCCCCCTTCGATGTGCTTCTAATTCTTCCGTATTGGAACGTGCCCGTTTAGCATGATCCTTCCTCTGACCGCTTTTATATTATATTTGCTTCCCAG
Source organism: Echinarachnius parma (assembly GCA_037951105.1). Taxonomy (NCBI): domain Eukaryota; kingdom Metazoa; phylum Echinodermata; class Echinoidea; order Clypeasteroida; family Echinarachniidae; genus Echinarachnius; species Echinarachnius parma. Next base: position 48,847 of record JBAMJV010011392.1, on the reverse strand, counting down.
TTTTCTCTTTCAAGCAAGCTCTGGTAACAATATGGGATTTGTTTACTTTGTGCACTTAAATATTTCACTTAATTGCTAATATTGCAATTTGTGTTAATATGTAATTATATTTCAATAATAACAGTACATATTTAAAATATGTCGCTATACATTTGTTGACACTCTTCTTTCATATATATGGTAAGCGACTTTCTCCGTCATGCCCGTTGTTTTTCAGGTTAGAATTGTTCGTTATTCTTCATTACTCTTCAGAAAGTAATTGTCCCTTTCTTTGATTCACTTGGTTAACAAGTCATGCACAAGCGAGCATCGAAAATATGTTTAATTGGAGGTACATGTATCACTATTCAAGGGTATTTGTGGCTCAAGGTTAAAGCACCGGTCAGCGATCAGGGGGTCTCGGATTCGCTTCCCGGGCGAAGCCTATTTTTCTTTGTTCTGGTCAGTTTCCTCTTGTTAAAAATTAATGTCATTTTGCCCTGACGAAGATTCTGCTATAGGACCGAAAGCAAGGCTCCTTTCTGACTATTGCTGTATTACACTGGCGGTTTTATAGTAGATTAGCAATTTTCATGTGATGTGATTTTTGGTTAAAACAATTATTCACTCGAGAGATCATCAAAATCCAGTTGAAAACCAGCGTGTAGTGTTTAATTGTCATTAAAATTGGGCTTGGTACGAACAGTCACGTCACGTTCACGTATCACGTCACGTGAACGGTTCTGTACCTTTTGTGAAACAGGTCACCCAAATCTACGAAGTGTAGGGTAAAGTGACCCAACAATTTGTCGTTTTCCATGCCAGTAAAACTCGAATCGTCACGTCTACCAAAACGTGACGTGAGTGTTTAATCAAGATTTTTAAAATTGCAAGCGCTTGTTACTAGACTAGACATACACGCACAAAGACATTTAAAAATATCGACGAAAATGCCGAAACCGCCTTATCAAATCATTTCAATCATTATGTTTATAATATATACGTGCATAATTCAGAGTAATCTGAGACGATAATATGCAGTTCTGTCATTTAGGTAATGTACAACCATACCACTTGCATTATTTGTCTTGTTATTAGAGTATTTCTAAAGACGTGTCGTGCGTGGATTTTGGCAAATGTTGATTTCCAGCTGAACTGCATGCTACACGCAGCGGACCTTCGGTTCGCATACGCCTGAAGTTCCCGTGCTGGACGTCTGCGCGTGGGCGTTAGTGGCGTTGCATGTGAAAGTGAGTGAGTGAGTGAGTGAGTGAGTGAGTGAGTGAGTGAGTGATCAATGAGTTTAAAAGTAATAAAACAATGATTTGATTAATAGTGTTAAATTATGGTGATTGAATCGAGTCAATCTATAAATCAATCATTTAATTTAACAATCAATCAATCAATTAATCAGTCAATGAAACAATTAATCACACCAACCAATCAATACTAAATAAATAAATTAAAGTATTTGGCATCCAAACTAGCTACTTGTAGGCAGTGGCGTACCCATGATTTTTTCAAGGGGTGGGTGTAGGGGGGGGGGGGGTATTTCGTCAGACAAATTGAAGTCAGCGGGGGAGTGTGGGTAGGGGGTGTCCGTAGAAAATGATCGCAGCCGAGGCCGAGACCAGGACCGGTCACACATTTCGAGGCCGAGACCAAGACATTTCTTGAGAATTATGTAAGGGGCGGGGGGGGGGGGGGGGTAGGGGGTAGGGGGTGTCCATCCCCCTGCCCCCATGCCTGGGTACGCCTATAATTGGTATAACAGTATAGGTAGGACTTGTTCGTTCACGATTAAATATACCGAGAATTAGTCTCTTCTCAACGACAATTTACATTCATTTTTTTGTACGCAAGCGCCAATTTACGTGAGCTTTCATAAATTGCATATAGTATATCAACAAACTGTTGGGTCACGTAACCCAACACTTCGTAGACTTGGGTGACCTATTTCACGAATTGTTGGGTCACTTTACCCTACACTTCGTAGATTTGGGTGACCTGTTTCACAAAAGGTAGATAACCTTCACGTGACGAGAACGTGAACGTGACGTGACTGTTCGTACCAAGCCTTAAAATTGTGTGCTCTTTCAGATTTTACTCCCAGTTTTTCATTACCTCACAATAGTATATTTCTTGAAGCGCCCTCTACACCAAAACTGAACTATTCCATTAAACCATATCGGAAAGAACACAGTGTCACAGTGTGAACACACTGTGTTTCACAGTGTGAATATTATGTTTAGACTGTGTTAAATTGGAGCGTTTTCACAGTGTGAAAACACACTTTGAAATTGCTTAGATACACAGTGTGGGCGCAGTATTTTAAATACTGTGAATGCAGGGAATTTTCACTGGCGACAGTGCGCTCACAGTGAGTTCAGTGTGTTCATAGTGTGAGTTGGTTGAAACGCTCCAATATAACACTGTGGTCCTCACTGTGAAACACAGTGTATCCACGCTGTGTTCACACTGTTCTTGTCATTATTATAACACATTAAATTCCACAAAAGTATAATTATATAAATATTATTATCATTAAAAGGAATCTGACGATTCACCTTAAATTGCATCTATATGTTTGACATTTCCCATTCAATATATTCATGAAATGCAGTTGTGATTCAGTCGATGGCAATAGAGTGGTGAAGTGTGGTGTCATCTATGACTTCATGAACACCTTTTTTTAGAATTTTCAAATTTGAACTTCATTTTCAGAAAGAGCATACAAAATAATATCTAAACACTGAAAATCATTTGAATATGTTAAATATTGGCTGAGATATGCCCATCCGAATATTTTTTTTCCAATAGGCAATCAGTGTTATAGTGCACTGGTTCATAACTTTATGAACCAGTGCACTATAATACTGATTGCCCATTGAAGTACAATTCATTTGGATGGGCATATCTCAACCAATAATTAACATATTCAATAGATTTTTGGTATTTAGACATTATTTTTTATGCTCTTTATGAAAATGGAGTTCGAATTCGAAAATTCTAAAAAAAGATTTGTATGACGTCATGGCTTCTGTACTCTATAGTGATGGTGATGTTGAAGTGCGATAACGAAATATCTTTGGAGACTGGAAAACTGGTTCAATAACAATACCTGTCAAACCTGTCATAGCGGCCACCTGTCTATAGCAGCGTACTTGACTATAGAAGCACAACAATTATGTATGCGGAGAATGGAATTGTGTATATTGATATGTGACTATCACCAACATTATAGCAACAAAAACAAGACATGTCTGCGTGGGAAAATATTTTTGTTGAACGGATTTTTAACAACCATACAAGCAATATAATGATGACAAAGTAATTCATTTTAACATACCACAAAGTGGCTTTCTCATATGCAGGTTTGTTTTAGGGGCGATAAAGGAAAGAGGCATTTTTCAAAATATTTGAATAGCATTTTCAAATATTGAAGAAAAGGGTTTGAATCTTCGAGATGTCTAAATAGCGCCCTCTTGCGGTAATGATGGAAAAGTAGTTGAAAATTAGACCATTTTTCCCCCCTTTTCAGCCCCTGAAACAAACCCTCATTTGAGAACGCCACTTTGTCATGTTTGTGGTATGTTTTCACGAATGTGTAGGGCCGACGACTTTTATTTGGATGAATTTACTAATATGGATAAATCAGTCATTTCTGAACGGATTTGTATCAAACTAGCATTGTTTTGCTGAAAATAATTTGTTCTGCAAAATATCCTACCCTTGAATTTCCACTGCCCAGCAAAAACTTCTCTCCTTGACCTTTACTATCTATTCAAGGATGTTAAAATAAACGTATAATTATGATAATTTATTTTGATACAATTTCTCAATGAAACCTTTACGGCAGATTACCGAAATCATTTTTAATGCAAATATTACTTATTGCACAATCGCGTTGTTAATTTGGAGAGGAATAGTGTAATAAGAATGTCTGAATTTGTGTTTTTCATTTAATTCCAATAATCCAATTTATATTTACGAGCTGAACTATTTTGTTTACAGTGTGTGTATACGCCCCTCTTGTCTTCCCCTACAATTAATACTATTAAAGGGGTAGTACCGTTTTGGTAAGGCTGAACTTTAGTAACCAAACCTGGACAGTAACATAATAAACTAATAGTTATAACTCCACCATGCTCGAAGGTATACAAAATTACAAACAACTAAGTAAAAAGCCCGTTATTATTCAAAAAGAGCCATTAAAACACAAGAGGTCGCTTTCTAACAAGGCATTGGTTTCAACCATTTTCATATAAAATTATGCATGTGATGTTTTATTGAAACAATGATTAAATAGAGAGATCATCAACAACTATTTAAAAAACACTTTTGAGAATTTTTGAAAAAGTGCAAGCATTTTTTTAATTTTGTGAAAAAAATATTTAATTATAAGATCAGATATATTTATTGATATTTCAGCCGTTCTGGGTCGATTTCGACCAGATAAAGTTTATTCTGCCATTAAAATTGCAGGTCTCTCAAATTCGACACTCAGTTTTTCATTACCTCACAAAACAAATTGTGATGAGCAGCGCCTTCTCTACCAACACTAAACTACCCCTTTATCTTCATTTTAATTATGATGTGGATTTTTACTTGTTATTGTATTATATCGTTATTGGATGTAATAATTATTCTCAGTATTGCTCTTAACCCATTATCAACGGGAATGTATAAAGGGTCCTATATTAACCTATACGGGGATTGTACAATTATATACAGTAGATGGTAAACATTCTATTCCGGGGCCGTCTAAAAAACAGCCTATGGCAGAGTAACGGGTCACTGGTAATACAATAATACAGTTAGACCAAAATAAATGATTGCTCCTCAGACTTCTTTTGTTATCGTGAGACTGTTCCGTAAAGTCAACATCAAGTATTGTATGGCCTGCGATTGCTGATAATAATTTACATCTTTCGTTAAAATCCCGGGGTACTTCAGATTAATGCCGGTCTGGACCCAAGCCAAATCTGCAATTTAACAAGTATTGCGAAATGATAACAAAAGACTGACAACATCATGATAAGTGCTCTTAAAATTATCTCTTTTGGGTGAAAAGCCGATCATGTTGATGTTTGTTCCACTACCATATAAGGCTCCCATCGCATTTACAAGCATCACGAACAAAGAACTATTCCGAGCATAGCACACCCCCAAAACTAATTGTTCAAATGATGTTGTCTCTGCTGTCGTGACAAATTGATTCTAAAGAGGTAAAGGTAGAAAATAAATCGTTCCCTTTATTCAAAGGAATATATTAATTTTGGTACAGCCTGTGGAATGCCAAGAGTGGAAATATATGGTTTTTCATAATGTATTTTTATCACAAGATGGTGGCAATCACGTTTTCACAGAACGAATTATAAAGTCGCATATCGTACTAAAGTCATATTAATAGATTCCGCGCCTTTCTCTAGAAAAGTCGATTTAATTATTTTGGGGATTGTGCCCGGTTTATATAGCTTCTGACTAATCAAGCATTGAAAAGGGTTTCATGGGAACGCTCCCCATTCAAAAGTCTTCGTGGCTTGATGGGTTGAGCATCGGTCTAGCAATCCGCAGGTCTCGGGTTCGATTCCCAGCGAAGCTTATTTTTCTTTGCTCATTTTTAATCAAAGTCATACCATGTTACTTTAATTATTCGTTGTCTTTGTATTTGTATTTCTTATAGTTGATTTATACAGAACAATCAAATCTCTATTCATATGTTTATGTGTATTGTATTTTGTGGTTTACAGTTTATATATTCCAGTGGCTCAACATAATTATGCATACTGATAAAATAATGAGCACCAGTAATTACTGCCCGCTCCTCTGCCAATTAGACTTTGTCCACTTTACATAAGTTTATCTAATTGTTGAAGGAATATTCGAGTCATGCTGTGTGTGTTGTTAGTCCTGTAGATGCTTCTAGGACCTGGACACGTTCTTTAGTCCAACGTTATTTGTATTATTCATGTTATAATAATGGTTTTGCATAATGCATTCTTTACCACAAGATGGTGGCAATCACATTTTCGCAGAACGAATTATAAAGTCGCATATCGTACTAAAGTCATAGTATGTTACTTGAATTATTCGTTGTCATTATTATTTCTTATAGTTGACCCCAATTTGAAAGCCTGTATATTCTTATCATACTTGTATGATTGGCAACAAGGAGGAGCACGTCTGTGGTAGCAAACACCACACTACAACCACAATGTAGTGTGTGATTGCGAGTGGACAACCGACTTGTGAGGTGATGGGTAATCGTCCTGGTCTACCTTCGCGTGGTGGGGTTGTAAACTAACAGACTTGTTCAGTTGGCGACAAACAGACCAGGGCGGCTATGAGAGGACAGTCTCACCCGCCTAGCTTAACAATGAGCGAAACTGCATCATAATGAAATCCAAAACCAGCATCAGGGTTAAAGCTCATGCCTGTACTACTAGCCACTTCTCCTGGTGAACCTACCAACCGTAGCGAAGGATGACGCTTCACCTCTAAACCTAAGGGGTCAAGCACCTAGCCGAGCTCTGATTAGACGAGATGATGCCGATAACTCGGATAGAAGGATGACACTACTAACCACCAAAGTAACAACCGGAATCGGAACATGGAATTGTAGGACATTACACCAAACAAGGTAATCTGGACATCCTACTGAAACAGATGTAGACATTTAACTAGGAAGTGATGGGAGCCGTAGAAACACACGGGTGCGGTCGTTATTCCGAAGGTTCGTTATTCCGAACACGAAAATTTCATATACCTGCGAGTTCGCTATTCCGAACATGAAATAGGGTTCGTTAATCCGAACATTTGTTTCATTATTCCGAAGGTTCGTTATTCCGAGGGTTCGTTATTCCGAAGGTTCGCTATTCCGAAAATAAAATTGGGTTTGCTATTCCGACCGTTCGTTAGTCCGAAAATGCAATCTGGTTCGTTATTCCGTTAATCCTTTTTGGATTAACGAACCCTATTTCATTTTAGGACTAACGAATCTTCGAAATAAAGAACCTGCAGAATAACGAACCTTCGGAATAACGAACCCGATTTTATTTTCGGACAAACAAACCTTCGGAATAACGAACCCGATTTTATTTTCGGACAAACAAACCTTCGGAATAACGAACCGATTTTATTTTCGGACAAACAAACCTTCGGAATAACGAACCCGATTTTATTTTAGGACTAAGGAACCCGATTTCATTTTCGGAATAGCGAGCCTTCAGAATAACGAACATTCGGAAAAACGAATCTTCGGAATAACGAACCTTCGGAATAACAAGCTGTAACCAAACACACTGGGTTCAAATCAGGAGAGTTCACAACACATGACCTACTGCAAATAAATATCAACCAATCAAATAGCAGTGACCTACTTGTCATCATGGGGGACTTCAATGCCAAAGTTGGAGAAGATCGCTCAAACTAGGAAAGTGTTCTGGGCAGCTATGAATTCGGCAAGATTAATGATAGGGGTGACAAGCTACTTAACTTTTGTTGCAGTCAATCTATCTGCAACACCATGTTCAAACAGAGGAACCAAACCGCCAATGGACGTGGGAATCATGGTAAACAGCAAATACAAACACTTTGTCACAAATGCCAGAAGTTTCCCGAGTGCAGACATATGGTCTGACCACCAGCTTAAATTCAAGACCATTAGAAAATCTAAATACCCCAAACAATATGATGTGTTCAAACTGAAAAAACTCAGACAAAGTCAAGCTATGAAATTAAAATTGGAAGGCGTTTTGCACCACTGCTTGACTTGCCTGACACAGACACATACGCACAAATCCTGTGGAAGGAAATGAAAACACCCTTCAACGAAACTTCCAAGGAAATCCTTGGATATAAGAGGCAGAAGCAGGAAAAACCATGGATAAGTGAGGAAGTAATTGAACTGACCGAAGAACGTAGCAGGGTAAAACAAGCAAAGTTTTTAGTCCCAACCAAGAAAACCAGATACAACAACTTGAACCGAGAGATAAAGAGGAAAACCGAAGATTGTCGTGACGCCTGGCTACAAGACTTATGCAAACAAGTGGACAAAGCCCACCAAGCATCAACAGCAAAATAAGTCTACGCTACAATCAAGACAATAACCCAGAAGTCAGCAACTCAAATGCAGTCAGTTAAGAATAAAGATGGCAAAGTCTTAACAGAACTCAAAGACGTTAGATCAAGATGGAAAGAGAAATTTGTATAGCTCTACAATAAAAGGAACCATGTGGACGAGGATGCTGAAATAGTGTCCCTCAAATGCCAAAAAATGACTCCGAACCTGAAATCATGCGTCATGAAGTAAAAGCTGCTGTGAATAGACTAACGGATTAAAGGTTACCTGGATTTGACTGCGTTACAGCCGAGGAAATTAAAGCAGCAGGCGAGACTGGGATCAATATTTTTCATCAGCTCTGTAAGAAAATATGGAACACTGGAACATTTCCAGATGACTGGGGGAAGGCCATCATCACAACAATCTATAAAAGTAAAAGACAAACTGGATTGCAACAATTACAGAGGAATCCGCTTACTTAGACATGCAGGAAAGGTGATGACTATCATCATACAGAGACGCATCGCATATAGATCCAAAGGAAAATACTCTCAGAAGCTCAAGCGGGGTTTCGACCAGGGAGATCAACAATTGACCAACTATTCACAATCAGACAAATAATAGAAGAGTACCTAGAGAGAAAAGGAGACTTATACTGCTGCTACATCGACTTCGAAAAAGCCTTTGACTCGGTTTGACAGGAGGTTCTCTGGAAAGCCCTCGGCTTCTTTGGATTCCCCAGCAATATCATTGATCTCGTGACGGCCTCATACCAAAAGCCGTTCAGTGCGGTACGAGTCATTGGAGACACTGCAGACTGGTTCAAAACAACAACAGATGTAATACAAGGATGTGTTTTGTCGCCACAACTGTTCGACATCCTACTTGAACTAGTAATGCGATATACACTAGAGGACATTAATATTGGAGCAACCATCCAAGGCCAAACCATCAACAACTTGGGTTTTGCTGATGATATTGCACTGATAGCTGAAAGTGAAAAGGACCTCCAAACTCTAGTTGACAAAGTCCAACAAAACAGCTCAAAATTTGGGCTGAAGATCAACATAGAAAAGACAGAAACGCAGATCATCACCAAAGAGGTCAAACAACTAAACATCACCATATAGACGGAAAACAGCTATCACAAGTAGAAAAGTTTACATACCTAGGCGGAATAATGAGCCAAAACGGATCTACCACTGAGCACGTACAGCACCGCATTTGGGAAGGCTATGGGCGTAGTACAAAGATTACACAACATCTGGCGATCAACACAGATGAGAAAAAGAACAAAGACATGTAAGTTTTACAAAGTTATTTTTCTGTCAATATTACGTCTGAAACCTGGACCTTAAAAAGGGAAGACGAGAGAAGATTTGAGATGGCATGCCTCAGGAAGATTCTTGGAATTACAAGAATGGACAGAATAAAAAACGCAGAAATAAGACACCAGCTCAATATGAATCACACTGTAATAGACCGGATATCCCCAAAAATACTTTGCTTCTTTGGACACACACAGCGAATGCCTCCATCACGTTACCCAAGAGTCGTACTAGTATGAAGAATAGACGGGACCAGGCCACGTGGAAGACCTCCAAAGAGATGGACAGACTGCTCCAATCGAAATGTAAACTCCATCATAGATGCAAGAAATCGGCAACAATGGCGGGAAATCGTGATGCGGATGCCACCACTCAACCCACCGCTGGGAGTGAAAGGCACACGTCATGTTAGGTCAAGTTCTACATGAGTTCTTTGTAAATTCCAGCGAGGTTGCCACCTTGGCAACAATTTGCCCAACGTTGCCCAAGGTTGCCAAGGTGGCAACCTCTCTGAATTGTATAAAGAAACCATTTAGAACATGAATAATTAAGAAACGTTGTATTAAAGAACGTCTTAAGGTATAATACACAACATATAGGACCGTCTACAGGACTATGTGGGCTAACTGAATGGACAACTAACTTTCGAATAATCCTGTATAATTAGTTCGACTGTTATACCGGATTAGTTATGATTTACTGTTATAAATTTGGTGCAGAAAAGACATGTTAAAGACGAGTGAAGACGGTTTAACATATTGGTAGTATAATCATCTTTACTTACAAAGATCATTATAGATACAGGCGGATAGGTCGGAAGAGGTTGTGAGGAGGCCTAGTTGCAGCTCCCAGTTCCCAAATCTCGACTCAGTACAAACAGTTTTAAATTAATTAGGACAGAACGTTCGGTTTCGCCGCTTCATTTTTTATTATATTACATTTTGTATTCAATTTCTATAATTAACAAGTGTTAAGCATACAACCACACACAGCCAATCAGGATAACCATAACACACATTAAAGTAAGCAAAAGTGAGACCACGGACTGAAATATAGTTGATCCTTTTTTATTATAATCAAATATATACAAATCCAAACAGTGAATCAGGAAATGGCTTGTTTATACATAAAGCAAATGTAATATAAAAGTGCGGTTTGTAAGGTAGGTAATCATACAAATGAAAATATCGACGCAGGGTGTATACAGAAACGTACATGAATATAATGGAAGGCTAGACAAACAGCGGAACAAAAATATAAATTCCCTTTCATCGAAGGGAGCGGCATGGCCAGAATTGTTTGTTTGGTTTTATTTTCGTTAATTCTTGTCAGTTATTTGGAGACACTGTCACTGGTGGCCCTCTTGTATAAGAGAGCGTGCAAAGAGCATGTATTTTTCAGTCCTGAGAGTTATAGTCCTGTATCGAGGCAAAGTTGTGTACATACAATCTGTTCATGGGTGCACATGTCCAATGTAAGCTCCAGTTCTCACCCCATGTCCCCCGTGACTACGCCCCACCATACACGCCCTAGCGTATTATTACCTGTTTTCCAATGTTGCAACGCAAAGAGCAAAGTCCCCTGCAGTAACAAACACACCGAACTGCCAAATAATACATTTATTTTGCTTTCATCACCCTCGCATTAAAAGTTATTTTATTCCTATTTCCACGGTAACAAGTAACACACATATCAAACAAGCAAATGACGTATTGATCTACCACACAAGGCAAAGTCCTGCCAATATATCCAGATGCAGCATTTTCTCACAATGAAGATTAAATTGTTATCAAGTTTCAATATCAAAATGATGAAAATAATAATCTCTACATCAGTCTGAAATTTCACTAGCTGTTGGCGACCCTTTATCTGGCGCTTTATTTACAGGCAGAAATTGACATTGCATGAGTATGATAAATATTTTACAGAATCTTACAATCGATGCTGGTCATTAGATTAATACAAAACCAAACACACATTTCAACAGTTATACTGAATACTGTATGTTATTTTAGTTCGTTGCGTATCTTACAATTATATTATTCAGGATGTATCATCAAAAGATATGTCATACATACCCTTATGCTCAGTGCATCATGAGCATGTCGTATTGTATTATAACCTTTGTAAAAAAATGAACAGTATATGTGATATTACACCACAAACCGACCAATAAGTCTGGGAAAAATGATTATGCTGATTTTCACATGACACTACAGTAAATTCATGATAAATAATTTGTCATATTTAGAGAAGGCATACCCTCTGAAATTAGCTCCAAGATTTTGAAAATAGCTGAAATTAAACAAGAGAGAAACGGGCGACTTCAAAGATTGGCGTCTATTTAAGCGCTGTACTCTGATAATTCGTATTCGATGAAAACACTTATAGTTAGGCGGCTAAGGGTAAGAATTGTGCACAAAATGAAAAAAGCATGAAATTTTCACAGTAAATTCTTATGATCATTACGTTTAATTTTTGCCGTGGAAGTTTCTTAATTATGACCTTGAGGGGCGGGAGAGGGTCTTGAAAAAAGGGGGCTGCAAAGTGAATTTTTACATCATTTCATTGGTACTTAACATGACATAGCGCTTTTATTGACATGATTATGGGATAAAAGTGAACCGAGAGAATCATAATGTCCACCATTATATTAATATATGATTATTTTGGGGGGTAAATATGAGGGGTGGGTTAGAACCCCCTCCTCACTACCTCACTATTCTCCTCTGTCGAAAGTTTCACTTGCGTTTATGTGTGCATATATATCAATATAAACGTGTACTATGATGTTATGCATTTCATGGCAGGGGTTGGGTAATTTGAGGGGGGAAGGGAGACCTCCCCCCCCCCCTCTCCCCCCCCCCCCTCTCCCCCCCCCCCCCCTCCCCCCTCAATTTTGTCACTTTTTGTTAAAAGTGCACTCATTAAAAAAAGCAAAAAAAAAATCGTGTTTTTATATATTAGCTTATGATGACTGTGAACATGTCATGGCAGGGTATGGTTAAAAAGGGGGGGGGGGGGGGCTTAGGGTGGTTAGAGAATAGGGGGAATACTACCCCCCCCCCCCTCAGATGTTCCTTTTTTGTTTAAAGATGCTAATTTTTGTGTGTGTTTGTGTGCGATTTTGTAAATCTCTTGGCTTTAGATAGATAAGCGGGGGACCCTTTTTTCCCCGCTCCTGCAAGGTAAACAAAACAAGAAAAAATGACAAATATTCAAGTCAACTTTTGGCGAATGAAGAAAAGTATGGGGGAGGTAGATTCCCTCCCACCCTCCACCCCCCCCCCCCCCCCCCCCTCCCCCGATACAGAATCAAAGCCAACAGATTTACCAAATCACATCATAGTCAAACACACACAAACATGAGCACAACTTTAAACTAAAGAGGAACATCTGAGGGGGGGGGGGGGGGGTAGTATTCCCCCTATGCTCCACCCACCCCCTACCCCCCCCCCCCTACTTTACCCAACCCTGCCATGACATGTACAGTCATCATACGCTAATCTATAAAAAATTAGTGCACTTATAACAAAAAGTGAGAACATTTAGGGCGAAGGGGGGGGGGGGGGGGGAGTTCCCCCTTTTTCCATTACACCCACTTCCCCCCTCCAATTACCCAACCCCTGCAATGAAATGTTCAACATCATATTACATTTTTATGTTAATATATGCAAACAGAAACGCAAGTGAAACTTTCGACAGATGAAAAAAAGTGAGGAGGGGGTCCCACCCTACCCCCTCCCATTCACCCCCCCAAAATAAACATATATTATTATAATGGTGGACATTATGATTATATGAGATATACGAATGTTGTTTGTGTTAAAGGGATGTAGTTTGGTGATGGTTTTGAGGGCGCTTTGATAAAAAGTTAATTTGTGGGGAAATTAACAATTAAGTCGAATTCTTGGAAGAGCACGTGATTTTAAAGATAAAACAAGAAGTTATTTAATCAAAATCTGTTGAGAAACAGCTGACGTATGTGATATAATCCGGTTGGAATACATGTGAGACCCACATGTATTTGATGAGTTTACTAAAGTAAAGAAGTATATAACTCCCAAACTTTTTTTCAAAAATATACTAAAGATGTTTTTTTTTTATATATCTGTTGATGATCTCTTTTTTGAATCATGACTTTGTACTTGCCGATAATAATAATACTTGGCAAACAAAAGGTGGAAAGATTCAACTCGCTCTCGGCATTATCAATCATACCTAACGCACTACCATAAGTAATCTGTTTGGCTTATTACATTTCAACCGAAACGTAATGTAATCACTTCTATTCATTCAGAACAGAATGTTATTTGTGTTTGTCTCATGATCTTTTGTTGTCATGAACAATGGAGTAAGGTACCACCTGGTTCGATATAATTGAATCATTGAACTAGTACGGCTTCATTCGCCATACTGGCGCCTATCGTATAATGCTCTTTTGACAATCGCTTCATTTGTGTATAGAAAGTCAACACCAGTAATACCCCCATAATGTTTTGGATGGATAGACACCTTATCAATACGTCAAACAGTTGGCGGGAATTGTTCAGATGATGATAAAAAGTTCAAATTGTGATGTATACTACTCGATCTTAGTTCATATCCAAAACTGACTTTTAGTTACAAAAACCTGCACTATAACATTACAATCTCAAAAATGTACAAAAAGGTTTTTAAATAGTTGTTGAATATCTCTCTATCTAATCACTATTTCAACAAAACATCACATGCACAACATTTTATTTGTAATGGTTGAAACTGATCAGTGTTTAGAGAGCGCCCTTTTGTGTTTTAATGGCTCTTTTTGAATGATAACTGCTTTTTACTTAATCATAGTTCATTGATCAACATTTTCTGAAGCTTCTGTAAATAAGGTCCACCCTAGTCATCACCCCTCGATCCCCATCTTGCCGGGCTATATTATGTGCAAGTTTACTTGGCGTACCTATTGTTTCACATGACTTTGCAGATGTTGTTCAAGGTCTGATTTTGTTGGAGAAATGTTCTGCAGTGTTCTAACCTTTTTAAAATAATCTTAAATTGTTAGAAATAAGTTATGTAAAACAATATAGGTACGCGCCTATAAAGTAAACTTAGTAAAAGCATGTTAACTGCTGAATATGAATATGCACGTATAGCCCGGCAAGATGGGGATCGAGGGATGACTAGGGTGGACCTTATTTACAGAAGCTTCAGATAATTTTAATGAACTAATACCCTGTGGATATTATGAAAAAAGTGATGATAAGTGCAACATAGTTACCTAACTAGAGCATGAATATTGTAAGTAGAAATGCGAAATACTTACGCAAAAAACACCTCACCATTTCACTACTCCAGCCCCCAAATTGTCCACCCATTATTGTTGTAAAATTACAATATGTTGAACAATTTTGGAACTACCAAGGCCTACCTGGAGCAAAGTATGGGCAGTTAATTCTATATACCCTTTTTCCCCCGCTCCTGCAAGGTAAACAAAACAAGACAAAATTACAAATATTCAAGTCAACTTTTGGCGAATGGAGAAAAGTATGGGGGAGGTAGATTCCCTCCCCCCCCCCCCCCCCCCCCCCCCCTCCCCCCTCCTCCCCTCCCTCAAAGCCAACATATTTACAAAATCACATCACTTAAATAGTCAAACACACACAAACATGAGCACAACTTTAAACTAAAGAGGAACATCCGAGGGGGAGGGTAGTATTCCCCCTATTCTCCATCCCCCCCCCCCCTACCCCCTACTTTACCCAACCCTGCCATGACATGTACAGTCATCATACGCTAATCTATAAAAAATGAGTGCACTTATAACAAAAAGAGAGAACATTTAGGGCGAAAGGGGGGGGGGGGGGGGAGGGGAGTTCCCCTTTTCTCCATTACACCCACTTCCCCCCTCCAATTACCCAACCCTTGCAATGAAATGTTCAACATCATATTACACTTTTATGTTAATATATGCAAACAAAAACGCAAGTGAAACTTTCGACAGATGAAAAAAGGTGAGGAGGGGTCCCACCCTACCCCCTCCCATTTACCCCCCTAAAATAAACATATGTGTCCCCCTCTGTCACTTCGGGTAATTCATCGGCAATATCAAAATTGAGATTTTTGGGATTTTTTGGGATTTCAGCTTTAAAATGATATATAACTTGCTACATATAATTGTCATGAAGGAAAGAAAAACCCAATTTAATAACGCGGACCAGAGCTCAGCTATTTGTCAAACAACAGAGAAAATCGCTTCTAAAGTTTCGCATCCATTCAGAAAAGCATCCTCACAGAGCGAGCGAGCGGTTGAACAAATTCTCGGTTTGACCGTTCGTTTTCACAATCGATCGTGAAAAAAGCGTTATAAAAAAAAACAATATAACGCATGCGCAGTTTACTGTTAACATTATTATATTATAATTTGAGTAAGGAAATCCTTTGATGTTAATAAACTTTTAGGGTGTTGCACGCCTCGGGCTGAAAAAATTCCACGTGTCATTCGTTCTGACTGCAGATCATTCTAAAGGTTTTCGATTTTTTAAATAAGTTGTTTGAAATCTCGAAATGAAATATAAAAACTCAAAATAGTTCCTGAAAGAGGATGGCTCTGGCATGGCAACGGATATTGCATGCATGCTAGCGCTATGCCATATTCCGGCCGCGATATGCATGCACAGTACGCGTACCCTGGCGTACGTGCAATTGCAACATACATGCTAACTGTGATCAGCGCCGTCCGTACTACGTACGGCGCCTGGTTAGGTTCATAGAAGTATGACTCCAACACTGCCGTTGTAGAACTAGAAGGTAAACTGTATTGCCCGTAGGTACCGTACCCCATACACTTTGTACATGAAACAATGGCGGGCTGACGGTCTTGTTTACGAGCAGTATTGAACGGAGGAAGTTCGTCACAAAACTGCATTGTGGGGAAATAATATGACGAAACAATAAGAATGTGCGTAAGGCGCGCACTTTACCAAGCGCACTCACACTGTACATTTTCTATGGCAAAGATGTCATTAGCGCGTATATTTGTGATTTTGCGCGCGATGAATTTGTAAACAATTTTTGCCCTTGGCTGAGACAGTGATCCGTGTATGAAGAGCGACTCTTCTGCAAATATTGAGCAATCATAAACAGTATTTAACACAAAATGTAACTAAAAAAAGTGCTCTTATTAATGGGGTAGGAAAGGGCAACACAAATTGATTACGCTAGATAAAGAGGTGGTGAATATTTCACCGCTCAATGGGATGTATTTTATTATTAAATTCCAGATCAATTTCGAAATACACAGCCTGTCATACTTGTGATGACGTTTTGTGACGTAGCTAAACTGCTTCTAATCGCATACATACCTAACCATCATGGCGGCTGAGTTTACCCCCCCTGGTTAGGTTACATACATGCATGCAATAACAAGCGATGGCCTCTCGCATTCACCAGAAGTCTTGTCCAAATTGCAATTTGTTGATTATTTGCTGCAGAGAGGGGGGTTCAAGCTATCATTATGCATGTTTGGTCTACTCCTATTCTGCGCTCATCTGGACTCCGGTAAGTACCTTATTCAAAATTAATTGTACAATTGTCAATATAATTATTATGAGTATGATATTGTCATTGTCATTGACAGTGCAGTGTCAGACGTGTAAAGACTTGGAGACATTATTTATTGGCTAGCCTCCCTATCCTAGCCCAATTACAATTATATGAGCCATTACCATTTTGCTAACACTAACAGTGGTCAGAGTCCAAAGTGGGCATTTGGAAAAAATTGTGTGGTATAATTCTATAAATAATTTATAAATAATGAAGACAGTCACGTTAATTGACCTTTGACCTTCATCTTGACTGTCTAGCTACACTACAGACCTCTACACATTTTGTTGTACAGGTTGTCATAGACTAATCATGCAATAAAAACGCTATTATAATTTGTTTTGGTCCTATTTAACTATTTGGACTCTGACCACTGTTAGTGTTAGCAAAATGGTAATATGGCTCATATAATTATAATGGTGCTAGGATAGGGAGGCTAGCCAATAAATAATGTCTCCAAGTCTTTTAAACACATCTGACACTGTCAATGACAATGTCATACTCATATTATCATTCTATTTACAATTGTACAATTAATTTTGAATAAGGTACTTACTAGGGGCGTCGATCACGGGGGGATGGGGGAGGGGGGATATATCCCCCCAATATTTCAGGTGGGGGGATGGCCTGTATTATCATCCCCCCCCCCCCCCCCCCAATATTTGGGGTTCAAAAATATATGATAACATTAGAATTAAGAAGGATTGCCCCCTCTCATGAATGGAAGTTGTTACTATAGTCTTCTTTAAACCACTTTTTGATAATGCCCCCTGGACCCCAATAAGCTTCCCAATATGGATATCCCATGACTGATGCTATTCAGGGTTCCATCAAAATGCTTGCAAATATGTATCTATCAGGATAAAGTTCATATTGGACATAGCCCAGCTCATAACATAATGCTTGCAATGTACATCTTCCAATTTCTAAACAGCTGAATTCAAAAGCTTTGGGGCCCCCTAACCCTCCCCCCCCCCCCCCCCCCCCAGCCATAAAAACCCGGGGACGCTGCTGGGTTGTCGCTTCGCTCCCTCGTCAGAGATGATCAAAATGACGAATCATCCCCCCCCCCCCCCAATGGCGAGAAGAAATCGACGCCCTTGGTACTTACCACAGTCCAGATGAGCGCAGCTATAAACACATGTGCCATTCAAAAATAAAAATGGATGGAATATCAAACAGCATTGTTTCATAAACCATAATCAATGCTTTCACAACAATGTACAGGCACGCACAATGTCTTGTGACTTTTGAATTGGGCCATTTTGTCTTTAATCTGTGTTCATTCAGCCATACATTGATGAATATCTCTGATTTTCACACAAAATGTACATAACAAATGTACCAATATTGTGGTAAGATGACATCGTCTCTACATTTAAGAGTTATGAAATTATGAGCAGTTCTTTAGGGGGTAGTTATTTTTTGTTTATTGTTTACAATTGTGTGAATGTAGTGTTACCACCTTCAATCAGATTGGCTCATTTAAATAATTTTTCTTTTAGGCAAATTTGAATTTAAAAAAAACACCAAAATGCAAAACAAATACATGATATATTTTCAATATTTTATTCCTTTTTGTTTTGGGGGGGGGGGGGGGGTAAATGCGCTACTTTTAGTATAGACTGATAAACAACCTCTTCAAAATACACTTTAACATCAAACTCTTACACATTTATTATTGTACATGTATTGTGTGCACACGTGCTATAATTCTGTTTAGGATCACATTCACCAACTTCTTTTGTTTTCTTTTTCCAATCCACCATTGTGTCAACTCTACGTCCTTTCAACACCTTATATCGCTCACGCAAAGCGAAAGGGCCGCCGAAGGCGGCCCTTTCGCGAGTAATAATAGAATGAGCAGCTCTGATTGAATCAAATAGCGATATATCGGCCCTGGCCCTCTACGACAAAACTAGGACAACGTTAGTCGGTCTCTTTTGCCTAAATCAACATGGCCGACCAGGTTGGTGCTTCGTTTTTATGAATTAAAATGTGGGAATTGAATGGGTTCTGAATAATTTTATGATCTTTAATTTAGATGATGAAATCGATTGATAGTGCAGAGTAATATGTTATTGCACAATAATGATTTTGATAATGCGTGTATGAGAAGTAGTCAGTCAAATACTGCGCTTTGTATGAAGTGAATTCACGAATCTTGCGTGCATTGGCATTGCACGCCACATGCACGGCCCACGCATGTTCACGCACGGCGTGCACACTGCATTGTATGCTGCTGCAGTTTACACCAGTTACTGGCGTGACTGCTGGCCCACGTCCACGGTAGACAAGTGATACAAGACATGCCAAACTTAAGCGCTTACTCATTTACTGCATGCAGACTATTATCATTTACTGATCTAATGTCATGAATGTATGCCCCCTTATTTATGGCAGTAAAAAGACATCCAAAGAAATCTTCACAAGTAGACGGGTCAAGAAAATGTTGCAAATTCTGCTGATTCGATGTCTGAAACTGATGATCCGATTCAAATGTGTTGTGCCAGTTTTCAGAAAGAGATGCAATTTATTGTTGGCCAAGTCGGAATATGTGCGCATTTACAATGAATAAATTCTCTCTTTTTTAAGTCTTCTCTTTCTGCAAGTCCAACACTCAACAGTGCCCAGATAATTCATTTTTCATTGGTAGGGAGTTCGGTGACTTTTGGATTTGTTGAAGGAACCTCAACAAACTTAATATCATTGGAAAGCTTGTAAAGTGAGAAAAATAATGGTGCTTAAATTAACTTATTAGCTTCAATATTAGTGGAGATATTCCAATTTTAGAGGTAGAAGGTACAAAGTTTGGTTCTGCCAGTACAGTTAAATTTGTACAAAGCCGCTCCAGTTTTGTACAATTGCATGCAAGTTAACCCGGCGGGCTAGCTGGCATGACCCCCTCGATCACAATGAATGGTACAATAGAGCAGTAACTTCAGTCCTCACTGGTCGGGCGATATCGACCCACCTGCTCATTCATCCTGCCCGATCGTTACCGCAACATTGAACTATACACAATGAACTTCGCACCGGGGAGGCGTATTTTGCATGCACGCAGTACCATGTCATTCAATAGGGTAGGTACCGGTACCGGTAAGCCGCACAGCGCGATTCAATACAGTAGGATGCGGTAGGCTGCACACGATGCGCTTTGATAATGCGAGGAAAAGCTAGCTACAGAATTTACATAACAAGGCGCGATTCAATGCGGTATTATACAGTAGGGTCGCGCACGCTATCCGGAAATGAACACAACGTACATACCCAGTACAACTCTATTCAGGTCAGTCTGACCAATCACAGTGCTTTCCGCTCCGGCTCAGCTAGCTCGCACACCGCTCACAATAACAGCGGTCGGGTGCCGCTCAATCAGTGCACAAACGATCGATCATGAACAGCCAGCGATGATAAACCGAGTTTCAGGCCGAAACCGAATTGAAGGTTGCTCAGAAAAATCATTATTTTCGGTATAAAACAATCGAATTAGGACATGAAATTTTCAGAGAATGTAGATGACACATGTAAGTATCAAATTCCGTAAAGTTGAAATTTTCAGCCAAAGACAATTTTTTATGATTTTGGTGCTCTATGTACTAAACCCCCATTGCGACTTTACACCCAAACTGAAAGACTGAGGCACATATATTATTATAATGGTGGACATTATGATTCTCTCAGGTCACTTTTATCCCATAATCATGTCAATAAAAGTGCTAAGTCATGATATGTACCAATGAAATGATGTAAAAATTCATTTTGAACCCCCTTTTTTCAAGACCCTCTCCCGCCCCTCAAGGTCATAATTAAGAAACTTCCACGGCAAAAATTAAACGTTATGATGATAAGAATTTACTGTGACAATTTCATGCTTTTTTCATTTTGTGCACAATTGTTATGATATCAGGCCCTTAGCTGCCTAACTATATCTATTGTCGCAGGTAATTCTAAACAAGGTCAGGCAAGAAAAATGATTTTTACCTAGGGGTTGCTATTTTACAGTCATTACTATGCTTTAACCTGTGTCCTTTGAGATTCTGAAATCCCCTTAGACATTGTGCATAGCCCACCGGGTTCAGCTAAGCTTCCGACAATTAAAAAAGTTGTTAATGTTATTTTAATATTTGTTCTCAATGTTTTTGATACTTAAGCTTCAAATGTTGTTGATGTTCTTTTATTTATTTCACTTTTTCATGATGTTATTGATGTTATTTTTATTTGTTTTTTTAAAAGGTTTTTGATACTTAAGCTTTAAATGTTGCTAATGTTCTATTATTTATTACACTTTTTCAGATACCTAAGCTTCCCACGCAAGGACAATGTGAAGAGAATGAGGTAGTCTCACCCCCAACGTCACCAGAACCTGTGGAGGACTTTGAAATGTTAGCGGGATCTGACTCAAAAGATGTCTATCAAAGGCTTATCAGCACACTCAACAAACAAATAGAGGTGAGTTTGTTCGTCTGTATGTTTGTTTGTTTGTTTATCTGTTTGTTTATTAGTGATCAACATCTCTAATGTTTTACTATTACGCATATTTTTAAACATTTTCCCTTACACTTTTAGGGACATAATTCTATGTTCCATAGATTTTGGCCACATTTTAATATTAAAATATGTAGTTATAAACCTTTTCCCTTAAAGTTTTAGGGACATACTACATGTTTTAATATCTGTCTGTCCATACTATATTCCATATATTTTGTCAACATTTTAACAATCCATATTTTAATAATTATATTGCTCTTTCATTTCAGATCTGTAAAGCTAATGCATCTGTCTACGAAAAGCTTGGAAATGTCAAATCAGTTAAAAGGTGAGACTACTATCTATGAGTATTGACAAAAGTTTAATAGCTTCTAAGGAAATCAATCCAAAAATTATTGACCTTTACTCTACCATGAAAATAGTAAACCTATTATGTGTCAATATGCATTGCATATGAAACGTACACATAGCAATATCCTACATTTTGTTTCATTATTAAAGGAATCTAGTAACTATGTTGACATATTTAAAAAATAACAAAGGGTTGATACAAATGTGTATTTCTATATTCAATATGTCAACTGAGTGGCGTGTGAGAATTCCATGTTGAAAGAATGTTTTATGACTGAGAAATTAGGGAAAATGAAAAGTTGTTTGCTAACTCATTGCCATAACTTTGTACACAGTTCAAACGCTCCCAGTGAGAATTTTTTTAATATTTTAAAAATATGCTCCCAGTGAGACTTTCAAATTTAAACATTTTAATCATACTAGAGGACCTGTGCCTGGCAGGCACACTGATTCTCCACTGCAGCAAAGCACAAGCTACTACACTGCGGCATGCACACAACACACTGTACATAGGCAAACGGGTACGGTATGTGTACATCACGTACCATACTAATAGTGTATGCACCGCTATATGGAATTTACCGGGGCTACATTCGCCCCGAAAAAGACATTTTTGGGCTCAAAACGTCAAAAAAGAAATCCACTCCGTTTGATGTAATTTGATACCCTTTCACCATTATCTCCCTAAAGGTAGTATCAATCATCACCTGTACTGTAAGGTGAGGATCATACCTCAAGGCATGGCGATTTGCATAGCCAGACAGACAGACAAACAAACAGACACAACCTCCTCTTTTAGTAGTATAGAAGTGAGAATGTATGTGCGAACTTCCAGAGTTCTTAGTGACTTTTTGTTGATTTTGATAATGTTACTAGATAGATGAAAGGGTTGAGATTGTAATTAATAATTCAGTAATATTTCTTTCTTGTTCTTGTTCTGTGAAGGTTCCAAGAATATGAGGAGTCGTGTCAGCAGGACCTTGATGTGTTGACAGCCAAGCAAAGCAGGGGAGAAGCAATACCCAGACACCACTACGAACAGAGAACGCTGCCCTCTGTCAGGTAACGTGAAATCAATTGCATAAAATGGCAATCTTCTGTTTTTTATGGCAAACTTCTGTAGAGTTTGAGATTGTTTTGTAAAAGGTTCCAAGAATATGAGGAGTCGTGTCAGCAAGACCTTGATGTATTGATGGCCAAACAGAGCAGGGGAGAGGCGATACCCAGACACCACTACGAACAAAGAACACTGCCTTCTGTTAGGTAACGTGAAATACATTTCATGTACATATGGAAAACTTCTATTACATATATGCGGGGTGGCTTGGTGGCCAGAATTAAACAGCATATAGACTTGTGTGTTGTAAATTGTAATTTGTTGCTGGCCAACACAATCATTTCTAGTTTTCAAATATAATTCCTGGAGGTCATTAGAACCCAGACCACTGCTAAGGGCAAATAAATTGAGAATTTCTGTTATAACCCCAAAAAAGTAATTTTTGATTGATTATCAATTTGTTTATCTTTTGTATGTAGAGTATGCCCAGATGTGAAGGAGACTGAGGCAGAGATAGTGGTCGTGCAGGGACTGCAGCTACACTGCCCAAATGGTAAGCGATGTTCATAAATATCGTGTAAGAGAGGTGCCCCACGTAAGCTGACTTTGAGACAGATTTTTGCAAGAAGATTAAACTCCCAATCCCCAATAGGTATGCCTCCACCCTCTGTATTATCGTCGACGGACAGTCAACCCGTTCAAAATGTCAAGCCCCTCCTACCACCTATCCTCTCCTTACTATAAACATACCGGCGCTGTAGTTCTTATTTATATAATTACAAGCTCAATAAAGAATACGAACAGATCTCATTTGGACTATCCAAGACAGAATACCAAGTCTTGCTCAGAACTCTCAAATCCTCCCTTCTTAGATGGTGCAATCACAAGCCGTCTGAATAGAATATCATACTTATTCAGATGTAAATGAAACACACAAGTATTATCCACTAAAATTAAGTTTGACAAGAACTTTTTTTTCCCTTCAGGAAGTGGATTTTGTTTGTTTATTGTAGTTTAGTACCGAAGATATATATTCCCCCCCTTTTTTCTTTTCAGAGAAAGATGCCAAGGATATCGATACGTACATCAAAGTGGAATTCCCTTATCCTTCGGTGAGTACTTTTCTGATATTTGATATAAAAAATAAGACTGATAATTATTAGTCAACCATTTATTACAAATAAACAGCCATATATTATAACCAACCCCAGTACAACTCCAGTTTTACAAAAATTACCTTTTAAAATCTCTCATCTACTTTTCTTCTAAATTCTGTTGATATTGACTATGCTCTATCTGGAACATTTTGTTGATGCTTGCTTTTTCTCTCTCGAAACAATTATTTTAGAATGAATTTAAAAGTCTTCAGATGGGGTTGGCGTAAGGTGGAAATCAGTCACTTGATAAAGGACTTGGCAGGCAAAATTAGCTTTCACAATCCTTCTTCATCATGACTCTTTTATTATATAAATGACAGTTCTATACATGTTTTATTTATTATTACTTGTATATCATTCACTTCATTCATCTGCCCCTGCCTACTTACAAAATAGTCTCACAATGTACGCACCTTCACGTAGTCTTCGCTCGTCTAACACACAATCCCTCCAAGTACCCAGAGTAAAACGTTCATGGGGAGATCGTTCCTTCTCATACCTTGGCCCAAAACATTGGAACGATCTCCCCATTGAAATTCGCCAATCACCTTCCTTGGATACTTTTAAAACTCGGTTGAAAACTTATTTATTTGAAAAATAGGTATACTCTAATTTGTTTTTGTATGTATGTATGTTTGTTTGTTTAGTCGTTTTTCTCTTTTCCCAAAGCGCCGCGAGCGTCGAAAGACGGAACGTGCGCTATATAAGTATCCACTATTATTATGTTCATTATCTCTTCAAACATTTGATTCATATTGATTTTATTGAAGTGTATTGATTTTTTGGCTCCTTTTTTTCTTATTGTTTTAGGATGAATCTCATAGTCACTAATTAGGGTGTGCGAAATTGAACACCATCCCCAATATAATTCCAGCTTTATCAACCACTGTATAATGACCTTCAAAAGCAAAATTAGCTTTCAAAATCTCTTTTCTTTCCTCTTAGAGTGACATTGCTCTATCTGTGAAAATGTTGATCAATAAATAATGTTATTTCTTCTTTTTCGTCATTGTTTTAGAATTAATTTTAAAGTTACAAGACTGGATGGGCCAAAGGTGCAGACTAACTCCAATGTAACTCAAGCTAAAAGTGAACATCAGCCAACATCAAAATCAAAATTTAGCTTTCAAAATGTCTCTAAACTTCTGTTACTATTGACAGTACGCTATCTCTAAGAAGTAAGAATGTCACTATGAAAGTTCATCTGTATTGGTAGTTAATATAAAATCTATTTTTTCACTGAACCGAGACGGGGGGCGATACAAGCTACCGAATGTCTACGACCCGTTGATCGATCGTTACGTCACGAAAGGTCAAGTCGGGTCACATCGCTGACGAAGGCTGTAGACGACAGCCGAAAATTTCGGAGGTAAATATTTGTATTGTGATCAAAAGTTTAAAATAGATTTTATTTTAAAGTAAGAATGTCATTGATGCTTATTACTGTTTTGACATTGCTTTAGGATGAATCTCAAAGTCACAAGACTGGATGGGCGAAAGGAGCGGACCAACCCCAATATAACTCCAGCTTCATGGTTGAGATCAACCGCAACTCAAGAGCCTTCAACTCAGCCATGAAGAGAAAGGCACTCAAATTGGAAGTCATTTACAGCAAGTGAGTTCTTTTATTTTATCATACAAACATTCATAATTTTCTCATACCATCCATTTCAATTTGCCCATCGTTAACCCACCTTTGTTTTAGTTATAAAAGTTACTTGGATCTCAAACAAGAATGAATAATCTAGTTATCACAACTCGTTTTTCCTTGTATTTGCAGGGGTCTGTTGAGAGGGCACAAGACACTTGGTACAGCCAGTCTCAAACTGGCCGAACTGGACAGCAAATGTGAACTCCATGAATCGTTGCCAGTAAGTCATCTCCTATGCTGTATTAATTTCAACATTTTCTATTGTATTGCTAATAATGTATTATTGTTTAAATTGTATCATGTCGATGCATGCATGCAAAGAGAATGTCTAGTGTTATAATGCATTATTGTTTAAATTGTATCATGTCGATGCATGCATACAAAGAGAATGTCTAGTGTTAGACAAAATAAAATAAAATAAACATTGAAATTGAAAATTACAATGTACATCTTTTTCCAGAACATTTTCTAAATGTAATGCATAGATGCCAGTAGACTGAGTGTATTTGGATTTTATGAAAATTAATGCACTTCCTTGCAAATCTATTCATTAGTTATTGCATTGCCATCTCGTGAATTTTAGTGAGTTTGTCAAACTCAGGGGTTTCATTAAACTTTTCATATTGTAATGTCCAATAATTGTAATACAGCTTAAATACTTCATGCTGTATGGCTTTGGACATGATACGTTAGACCTTTACCCTAATTGACAACATTTATATGAAACAGACCCATGATGTACTGTATTTTCCTGCAAGTTGATGTACATGTATGCCGGGTAAAAAAAAAAAAAAAAGTCACAGTTGAGAAAATATGAATCAAGAGTTAATCTCTCTTCCCTTCTTCTTCAGCTCATGGATGGTAGAAAGGAGATCGGAGGGAAGATCGAGGTCAAAGTTCGCATCCATCACCCGCTGACCGGCATAAAGGAGGACTTCATCAAAGAGAAGTGGCTCATCATAGACAGTGTGCACAAGAAAACAGTGGTAAGTATGAGAGAAATAAATCATCATCCTCATCATAATCATCATCATTATCATCATCGTCGTCATCATCATCATCATCATCGTCGTCGTCATCATCATCATCATCAAAGGTGTACTAATGGTGGTGGTGGTAGGTGCTTCCGCCATGTCAGCCCAGATTTTAGACAAATCATTCAGGAAAAAGGAACATTCTAATTTGTTTGACTTCTGAGATACATTTCAATCACCGTAGAGCTTGCCTGCTCTGATTTATTTTTTTCCCCTTCTGACTTTTCAGAAAGCTTCATCATCATCATCAAACTCATCAGCTGCAGCAAGTTCATCATCTGGATCTTCTCACAGGTAAGAACATTTTCTGTTCAATACATTGTGGGGGTCTTATTGTTAGAAACTTAAAGGGATTTAGCAACTTTGTTGACATGTGTAAAAAGTGATGAATGGTTGATAAAATGTGTACTATCTGATATGTCCACTGAGTAATGTGTGATAATTTCATGTTTAATGGATATTATATGTAATGAGCGAAAGTGCAAAGTGATATTCGCTTACTCATTGCACTGCATGGCTTTGTACACAGAACTTATAAACTTTCCAGTGTATAATTAAGAATCAGAACACTTCAAATTGTAAATATCTTTTTAAGGAAAATGGAAGTTCCAAAAAATGAAAGCTTTTCCATGCTTCTATTGGTAATACAACAAGGTA
Source organism: Echinarachnius parma (assembly GCA_037951105.1). Lineage (NCBI taxonomy): Eukaryota > Metazoa > Echinodermata > Echinoidea > Clypeasteroida > Echinarachniidae > Echinarachnius > Echinarachnius parma. The sequence continues at coordinate 21,487 of JBAMJV010011392.1, read as the reverse complement.
TGAGAGAACCACAGGGGGGTGTTTCACAAAGATCCTAAGTTGAACTTATCTCTAAGTTGGACTTAAAAAGTATGGAGAGCCATTAGTTTCTTTGAAAAATTGTTTTAAAAGTCCTTTTTCAAAGGCATAAAATGTTGATTTAAATCATTAATATTTTCTATTATCAAGGAGATTCCATGTTTTTGAAGTTAAATTTATGACAGTCTAAAATACTTGCATTCTTGGTTTTGAATATATTTTATTCTAAGGCTACACATGGCTTTCCATAATAGATAAGTCCAACTTAGAGTTAAGTTCAACTTAGGATCTTTGTGAAACACCCCCCTGGAGTTCTAAGTAATATTTGTGGATTTGGACAATGTTACTAGATCCCTTTAAGTAATATGCGATCAAACCTCTCTTAGCAGCCACCTGTCTATAGTAGCCAACATTCCTATTGTGCTCGCCAAAAGTGATCCCTTGCCGAGAAAAACAATGTTATGGAACCTGTCTACAGCAGTATGAAAGTAGTAAAATGTATTAATCCAGAACCATGAAATGGTGAGCATTAATAATCATGATAAAATTGCTAGTAGGTCTCACTTAAAAAAATATGCCTTATTCAAGTTGATTTTTACCAATATCTGCAAAGTCACACTCTAGGCCACCCTCAGTATATATATAAAGGCTGTTTATTGAAGTTACTTTTGAATGTTTTAATTAGCAAGTCTGACTGAAATCAATGAGAGTACATCAATCTTCTCTTTTTTTGTCTTCTTGACCCATTCTATTCTGTAATGCAGAAACAAAGACTCCAAGATATGCGCCATTCATTAAACATTGGGACGCGCCATTGTAACTCCCCAAGTGCCAAGACACACTCTTATCATCTCGTATTCAATCGTTAAGGGAAGTCAAACGCAAAATGAGTGCCATGGTGGACTCTGGTCACAATACTCATGAAATTAGATATGTTTATTTGTTCTCTAATGCAAGTGGTGAATTAAGTATGTGACCGGCTATAGCCAAACCCGGCACTTGTCAGTAAAAATCAAAATGTAGATTGTCACACCATTAGAAAGGCCTCATCACAAGCTTTCATGTGATGCTTTGTTCTAACTAATTGGTCAATAATTAGCAAAGATATGATTGTTTCAATTTTACAATCATAGGTCTTTTACACACATTGTGTGAGCTTAAAATGCCCATTTCTTTAAAACATGAATTACTGACAAGTGCCGGGTTTTGCTATAGCCGGTCACATAGAGGCTCTTGACTTTTGACCAAGCTTCTGTTCACTTGAGTAAATGGGGAATCAAGTGCATGTTCATGTAAACTGGGGGGGGGGGGGGTGTTTCACAAAGATCCCAAGTCGAACTTAACTTAACTTAATTAGTTGGACTTCAACATTTTGGAAAGCCATTTGTAGCTTCAGAATTAAACATACTATGTATTCTAGAGCACAAATGCAAATATTTGAACCTTTCCACAAAATTTTACATCAATAACTTGAAGTCTCTTTTGATAAAGAAAATGTTAATGACTTTTATCAAAATTGTAGGCCTGTTTAAAAGAACTAATTTAAAAACATTTCAAAGAAAATTATGGTTTTCCATGATTTTTAAGTCCAACTTAGATGTAGTTCTAGGTTTGACTTGGGATCTTTGTGCAACACCCCTCTGGTAAAAAAAAAGAATAGATCAAATGGATTCTTGCATTTGAGTTTGGCACTCGGAGGGTTATTTTTGTTTGCGTGAGTGCTGTGCAATAACTTAAAATTAGATTTGTTTAGTGTGTGTAAATTTGCAAATATTGGTGAAAATTTAAACTTGAAGAAAGAATGTATATATTTACTATTGAATATGTTGGCATTGTTTTCATTTGTTAAATAATTATATAGAAACATGAAATATTGAGTTTATGCAATGAGAGGTGCCAACTAGTATAAAGGTTTTAGTCGGAGACTAAGAATACTATTCATTGCTCTAGCATTAAAGGGATAGTTGAGTTTTGGTAAAGAGGGCACTACACAAAATATTTTTTTGTGAGTTAATGAAAAACTGAGTGTCAAATTTAAAAGAGCATACACTTTTAATGATAGAATAAATTTTATTTGATCAAAATCGGTTCAGAAATGGCTGAAATATCCATAAACATAACCATTTATTATAATTGTGGGGCCCCACAAATATTCGATAATTTTGAACCAGCCGTTACTATTTTTTTTTAAATGCTTCCTCTCTTTAAAGAAATGTACCAAATAGGTTTTTAAATAGCTGTTGATTATCTCATCTAATTACTATTTCAACAAAAATTCACATGTGCAATATTTTATTTTAAATGGTTGAAACCAATGAGTTTTTAGAGAGCGCCATCTTGAGTTTTAACAGCTCTTTTTGAATGATAATAGGCTTTTTACTTAATCATTTGTATTTGTTTATTATTCCTTTCAAGCATGGTGGGGTTATAACTATTAGTTTGTAATGTAATGGTGCAGGTTTTGGTTACTAAAATTCAGTTTGACCAAAACTGTACTCTCTTTTTTATACGAAAACTCAACTATCCCTTTAATATCCTAAATAGACTGAGCATAAAACTAAGCTTTTGGGGTTTAGTAAATATGGGCCATGTTGTTGGCTTGTATTGAAATTCCCAAGTGTATCATGTGTAAGACAAAAATCGAATTAATTATAATAATTTGTCCTTGTCCCAAAATACTAAATAAAACAGTGTAATACTGTATGTGCAATGTAAAATTCTCAGTATTAGTGTACTAGCCAAAGTTTGGACACTTACAGTAATGAATAACTTCTAGTGTTTGTAATACAAGGTCTTATTACTTATCAAAAAGGCATTATAAGACCAACATGTAGGACTTCCATGCAAAAAAAATGCAGAATTGGGACATTAATATGTACGAACATACATGTAGTTCTTGCTATTAAAAGTGATAAAGAGAACATTCATGATGGTATTATTGCAAGTCATATTCAAATTAGCCATCAAAAAAGCAAGTTTGCAGAGTGCCTCTTGTCCCTCAAAAATCATATAAACGAACCCCATAAATTTGGTAGAGTTCAATGCATAACAAAGTTTAGAGTCGTATTTTTATGCAGATGAACATGAAAAGAAGCTTGTTCCATGCCTTTGAATGCTGCTGAATGTCCATGGGGGTGTTTCACAAAGATGAACTTAAATCTCTAAGTTGGACTTAAAAAGTATGGAAAACTGTTGGTTTCTTTGAAAACAAAATTGTAAAAGTCCTTTTAAAAGTCATACAATGTTGTTTCAAATTACTAATTATGTTTCTATTGTCAAGGAGATTTCATGTTCTTCATGTAAAATTTATGAAAGTCTAAAATACTTGCATTTTGGCATTTTAATATATTTTATTTTCAAGGCTACAAATGGCTTTCCATACTGTTTAAGTCCAACATAGTGTTACATGTAAGTTCAACTTAGGATCTTTGTGAAACACCCCCATGTATATTACTGTAGATCAAAAGGTAGGGTATACATTTTTCATGACAAAACTCTGTAAGACGATTTTCTGTAGTGATGTTTCGGGAATATGCCTTTGTCAAATATATTAAACAATAGCTTTTTTTTCCCCCTGATATATATTTATATTTGTCAAGATATATTGTGGAAATGATAGAAATGTATACAAATGGTTTTGAATTATTTATTGTATTTATACCCTAAGGGTTTCATTTGATTAATTTTACAATAAAAATGTGCAACAAAGAATTCAGAGTTTCTTTATTCTCATTGCACTTAAAGTGATCCATTAACTTCAAAATGGTTTCCCAAAAGGGATACTCAAGACTTCAATCATAATGCCAATATGATTATAAAATCCCAACTTGCTTCTGTTACCATCAGCCAAAGAGAAGTGTTGAAGCTCCAAATGATTTTGGTTGAATTTGACAAAGTTAATAGATCACTTTGTATAAAGCTGTGTGTTTTAAAGTGAATTATTGAATTAATACCAATTAGCAGTATTAGGAAACGCCCCAGACACAACAAATGAAATGATCTTTTTTTGTGGCCACTATCTAGGCAGGTTGGCTGCTATAGACAGGTGGCCACCAATACAGGTTAAATGACTGTATAAACATTTTCTGGAAACCTATTCTTCTGAACTTTTGGGGTGAATGGACTACTAAAACTATTATCTCTCATTTATCATAAATTATGTTTGGGTGCAATGACTGCGCCTATGACACACCTATTGTTTTCAGTTGATCATATCACTATTGTCACATGAGTTTTGCCCTTTGTAAAGAAGGTTGGATTAACCCGTTCAGGGGGGTGTTTCACAAAGGTTCGAAGTTAAACTTACATGCAACTCTAAGTTGGACCTACAAATTATGGTAAGCCATTTGTAGACTTGGAATGAAATGAATTTCAAAGCAAAAATACACATGTTTTTGGACTTTTCATAAATATTACATCAAGAACATGAAAACTCATTGATAAAATAAAATATTTATGATTTGAATCAACATTTTTCTGCCTTTTAAAAAACTTTTACAATTTTGTTTCAAAGAAACTATCGGCTATTCGTAATTTTTAAGTCCAACTTGGGGTTAAGTTCAACGTAGGATCTTTGTGAAACACACCCCAGGACTGATTGCTTTTGCTATAACATTTAATCTCCATTGTCCTGAGCTTGAGTAGTTTGGGGACCAGTCCTGAATGGGTTAAAGAAACTTGTTGATAAATAATGTGTTATCTCTTGTGGGCAAAAAAAACATACTCAATGTGTTTGCTTTTTGAAAGACAGCTAGGAAGTGATCGGTTTACAAGAGACAAACATTCTAACCATATACCCCGTGTTCACACCCAACATTTTCAGCCCTTAATCATGACTAAAGAATCAGCAGCTGACTATAGAATCAGCTTCTCATTAAAAATTCCTGTGTCTGAACGCTTACTAACGAAACGTCGTATCGCTAGTGATGACTAGCGATACGCTGGTTTTATCGTCGTTTTGTACGAGAGCTGACTATAGAATCACGCTTATTCCGTGTGTGAACAACCGTAACTCGCTAATCATGACTAAGTGGGCGTGGCTTAATGCGAACGTTCGCTCGCACAGCTGCAGCGAGACAGCGCAGACAGAAAAAAATGACAACACACTGCGCAGTAGCAAACTGCGCACTTATACGATGTTCGGGGGGTTCGGCACCACCTGGAAAACAGCTGGTGTTCGATATATGCTCTGTGCATGTGAACATCAGGTTTGATTTAATCATCACTAGCGAAACGTCGTATCGCTAGTGATGATTCTATAGAGATGATTAAGGGATGAAAATGTTTGTGTGTGAACACGGGGATAGATGTATTTTTATGTATGTAGAATTCCCAAAGAAAACAAAGTGAATGACAGTTTGAAGTGGGTGTTTAAATTACAGAGCAAACAATTATACCATTGTATTTTCCGATATCTGCTTCCTTTGAGATGATGTTCCCAAAGGAATAATGTAAAATAGCAGTTTGAAGTAGAAGATAAATGAAAGAGCACACAAGTGTATCGTTATATTTTCTTTTTGAATTTTTCGAGGAAATACTGTGTGTACAATTCTAAGTGGTCAGATAAAATGAAGGGCAAAGAATGATATCTTTTTATTTCCAGTATTGTTGGATATATTTAGTAAGATGATATTTCCAAAAGAAAACAATTAATAAGAGTTGACATGGTTAGTCAACATAAAAGAGCAAACAATTGTATCTGTGTGTTTTCATATTTGTTAAAATATTAATTACAATTATCTTTCCAAAAGAAATATGTGAATAACAGATTGAAGTGGGTAGTAAAAAGAACAAGCAAACACTGATATATTTGTATTTTTCTAAAGGAATAATGTGAGTAACATTGAAGTGGCTAGATAATTAAACGGGCAGACAAGAATATTTGTAGTCTCATATTTATTTTGTATAGTATATTAGTATCAGTTCTAGTATATTGATGGAGATAATCTCTCTTGAAAAGAAAAGATGAATCACAGGATGAAGTGGCTAAAAGAGCAAACAATTATAAATTTGTGTTAAAATACTTATACTATTTTTTTTATCTTGGCACAGGACGTCCGCTACTGATAGTATAGAGGTCCTCAAATGGGAGATCGGTACCCTCAAGAAAAAGGTTTGTTAATTTGTTTTAACATCAGGGCTCAACAGGATTTCATATTATGGGGGAGGGGGGGGGGGGGGGGGGGGGGTGCAAGACTTGTTTGTGTGAGCGTGTGTGTGTGTAAGAGGGGGGGGGGGGGGAGGTGTGAGGTCACCCATAATGGCTGACAAGCCTCCCCCCCCCCCCCCTAAGTGTTTTCAAAGGCTGGAGGGCCCCCATAGCCTCCTCCTCTCTAATGTCCTTATGGTGGTTTGTAAAATTCTTATTGAAAGAAAAGAATTTAAAAAAAATACCAATATGAGGATGATTGAAGATGTATATATGTGACCTTACACCACAAAACGACCGTTATGTCGCTGTGGTAGTTTGTCTGTTATTAGCTGATATAGCCAAATTTTGTTTAAAATATGAAATTCAGGATTTTGGTATTTCCTGAATGAGGGTATCATAATCTAACTTTTGTGAAATTTTGAGCATCAGAAATCATGTTTAAATATGGTTTTTAATCAAATAAATATGATCAGATTACAGTGCTTGAATGGACGCTGATTTTTGAAACGGCCCGTTTCCTCCCTAACTTTAAAACTGATTCAGCCATGTTCCAAATCTTGGCTGCTCATTTTGAGAGGGTTAGCTTAGTCCAAATATGACAAATTATATACCGTTTTAAAGGTATTGACTTCTACTTTACTGTCATGTAAAAACTAGCACAATAATTTATCCCGACTTATTGGTCGTTTTGTGGTGTGAGGTCACATATGACGTTTATCTTTTCTTAAAGATTGTATTTGAAATTTCCATTACAAAATAAATCCAAACATTTACAGGTGCTAAAATTAACCTCTTTTTTTCCTTGTGGCCCAGTTGGGCAAGTAAAAACGTGATTATGAAATGTTAGTGGCCCCAAACAAAGAAAAAACGTTTGCAGATTTTGTGTTTTTTGGTTGCCAATAATTTGTGCGTGCAAGTAAGTTTTGCTTTGATGAAATGTTAGTGGCCATAAGCTATATTTTTAAGTGGCCCCGGGCCAGCGGGCTTGTTCTCATTTCGAGCACTGGGTTACATGTATATGATGATTGTGTGCCGCAGATGGGTGATCTTCAGGCTCAAAAGCAACCGGTACCCAAGGAGTTTTATGATCATAATTGAAAATATGTATATATTTTCCTGTCTAAAAATTTGTTTCATGAAAAAAGACAAGAGTTATCTTGTCTTCATGGGTATTTAAAAATACAAACATTTACCAGTAATATACGTAATGATCATGTGTGCTTATTGAATATCCACAGATGGGAGAACTTCAGGCTCAGAAGCAAGCAGTACCCAAGGAGTTTGTGAGCAGCTACACAGCCCTACAGGAAAGGCTGGGCAAGCTACAGACATATCTCAAGGAGGGGGGTGCAAAGGCAAGGCAAGGTATGTCTATTCTGAGTTTGCAAAAGTAATCAACAGAACCCTTGTTCAGGCCTCATTGCAATCATTCATTTTAATTATAATGATGATGATGATGATTGTGATGACGATGACGATGATGATGATGATGATGATGATGATGATGATGATGATGATGATGATGATGATGACAGTGATGATGGGGATGTTGGTGATGATGATGATGATGATGATCGACCAGGGTAAGTAACTTGGATGCAAATTGTTATGAGAAAATGTTTGAATTTTACAGGATTATGTGAATAAAACACATAGCAATTGACTGCAATCTCATGATTTTCTAATGGTAATCACCAATTTTTCTTGAATCTTTATTTTTGTGGTAATGATATAAAATCGAATGCCCTTTTCTTAATGTACCAATTTGGGCAAGTAACAGATAATTTGGGGTAAGCAACTCATTATTTGTGTTTGTTCTAATTCTAATTCTAATTCCATTGCAGCGTATGTTTCGCGACTGAATGCCCTCACGCCCAATCTACTAGCCCAGGCAAAGCAGGCCTTACAGGCAGGCCAGAGGGACAAGGCATCCATGCTTATGACCAGAAAGAAACTAGTTGATTCAGAGGTGAGCTTGAACTCTGTAATAGCCACATAAATTTGTTTAGTGCCCAAACTAAGGTTGTTAAAAATAAAAAATGATTCAGAATTGGATGGAGACTTTAATAGATATGTGTATCTATTACGGGCCCACGAAATATACATGTATTTGTTAGGCTGTGTATTTGAAAGTTGTATCAAAAGGTGTCCATAATATTGTTTTATTTTTCCTGTTATAAAGTATAATTCAATTAATAATATTTAATGGTTATCTGTATAGACCTATTCCTGTGAGGATCATATCGCTTGATGTAATACTTCTGAATCAAATAAATAGAAATTTGATCAATATTTCTCTCACTATTAATTTTTCTTACAGATTGCCACTCTGACAAGGAGATAGAAGGTGCTCTTCACAGTTCTACCCATTTCCGTGAAAGGATACTTTCAAGGAAAAATACTGCTGAAAACTGTTTATCTACTAACAAAATAGCCTGTGTATCAACATGAGAGTGTATAAAGGGGTCTAAGCTTTCAACTCTAGCAGAGTCTTTGTCAAGAGGCGAAATGACTTCTAGCGGTCAATAAAGGTATGTGACACTTGACATTCCACGATAGGATGGGCATCAGACACCCAATCATGGTTACACATTATCGCTGTCCTGGTATTTGTGTTCTCCAGCAAGGCATTTCATTCATATCGCTGCTCCCTACACAGGAGTAAAGATGGGTACATTGGTCGGGTGTAAATATGCCTGAAGTGCCAACATTATTTATATACAGCTTATGGCTGGTATGCTCCTTAGGTAGTTGAGATAGTGCACAAGATAATTGCGCATCTTTTAGACAGTACCCAACTGACCAGGGGTTGTTGCATAAAGAGTTGCAATCAATTGTAAGTTGCAAATTATTTGTAAGTCAGATCATGTGTTCTAAATGCGCAAATCTGATTGGTTGAAATGCACAAATGTTCTAATTTACAATACATTTTTATGCCTCCGCAACGAAGTAGCCGGAGGCATTATGTTTTCGGGTTGTCCGTCCGTCCGTACGTACGTCCGTACGTCCATACGTCCCGTTCTCGTGATCGCGTTATCTCAAGAACCGATTGACGGATTTTCACCAAACTTGGGTCATGTATGTATCTTGGGGGGCCGATGATCTGATTAGATTTTGGGGTCATGAGGTCAAAGGTCAAAGGTCACAGAGCTCATTATATATGCAAAAACAGCTCGTGATCGCGTTATCTCAAGAACGGATTGACGGATTCTGACCAAACTTGGTACATGTATGTATGTATCTTGGGGGGCCAATGATCCGATTAGATTTTGGGGTCATGAGGTCAAAGGTCACTGAGCTCATTATATATGCAAAAATAGTTTGTGATCGCGTTATCTCAAGAATGGATTGACGGATTCTGACCAAGCTTGGTACATGTATGTATCTTGGGGGGCCGATGATCTGATTAGATTTTGGGGTCATGAGGTCAAAGGTCAATGGTCACAGCTCATTATATATCCAAAAATAGCTTGTGATCGCGTTATCTCAAGAACGGATTGACGGATTCTGACCAAACTTGGTACATGTATGTATCTTGGGGGGCCGATGATCTGATTAGATTTTGGGGTCATGAGGTCAAAGGTCACTGAGCTCATTATATATATGCAAAAATAGTTTGTGATCGCGTTATCTCAAGAACCGATTAACGGATTTTCACCAAACTTGGGTCATGTATGTATCTTGGGGGGCCGATGATCTGATTAGATTTTGGGGTCATGAGGTCAAAGGTCAAAGGTCACAGAGCTCATTATATATGTAAAAACAGCTCGTGATCACATTATCTCAAGAACGGATTGACGGATTCTGACCAAACTTGGTACATGTATGTATCTTGAGGGGCCGATGATCTGATTAGATTTTGGGGTCATGAGGTCAAAGGTCAAAGGTCACAGAGCTCATTATATATCAAAAAATAGCTTGTGATCGCGTTATCTCAAGAACGGATTGACGGATTCTGACCAAGCTTGGTACATGTATGTATCTTGGGGGGCCGATGATCTGATTAGATTTTGGGGTCATAAGGTCAAAGGTCACAGAGCTCATATATGCAAAAATAGCTCGTGATCGCGTTATCCCAAGAACGGATTGACGGATTCTGACCAAACTTGGTACATGTATGTATCTTGGGGGGCCGATGATCTGATTAGATTTTGGGGTCATGTGGTCAAAGGTCACAGAGCTCATATATGCAAAAATAGCTTGTGATCGTGTTATCTCAAGAACGGATTGACGGATTCTGACCAAACTTGGTACATGTATGTTCCTTGGAGAGCCAATGAACTGATTATATTTTGGGGGTCATGAGGTCAAAGGTCAATTATAGCTCATAATTGTGATACGTCAAGATCTAAAAGACAGAGTACCATCAAAATTGAGTTGACAGAATTAATTCAGTGTACATGTTGATTTGGGCTTGATATAAATCGCGTAATGGCGGAGGCATCATTTTCAACTGCGCGCAGTCGAAGATCCATCTAGTTTAACTTGCAGTCGATTGTACCTCTTTTTGCAACAGGGCCCAGGGGTGGTAGCAAGAATTTCTTCGGCCAGATGTGTGAACTGTTTAGAATTTATATTTAGTATAATTATAATTATTAATTATCATTAATATTATTACTACTACTCAATGGAAAAGTGTGCTCTTAGCTTGGATATAGATCTGAAAGTTTCTGCAAAATCTCAGCAAATGTGATGTTACATGCAGGTGCAATGATACCAAAGCAAGCTACAGTCAAACCTGTCTTTGCAGCCACCTGTCTATAGCAGCCGACCTGCCTATAGTGGCAACCAAAAGTGTAGAGGTCACCTGTATAGAGTGGCAAATGTTCTTGTTTTCCTTAGGTGGTCACTATACACAGGTTTTTACTGTAGTTATTTTTGTTAAAGTTCACCTTATGTAGAAGATTTCCTTAATCAATTTCATGAAGCCCAGATTTGTTTTCAATTGTATATCTATCAAGGGACAGTTACATGTATGCCTTAAAATAAGGAAGAAAACTGTTATTTTAGATATTTTGCTATAAATTAGGACTATGTTGTACGTTAAACCTATAGTCAAAGTAAAAATATGTTACTTTCAGGTATATATGGCTTTGGTTTATATACAGTGTATCTATTTGTACATTAGTACACCCGCATGCAATGTGTAATATTTGTATTTGTATTTATTCATTATTAGCATAAGGTGTCATCTTATTGCCAAAGACATTGAAATCACATGTTCAGTGACAATAGAGTATCAGATTGTGACATCACAGTTATTCATTGCCATTGGCAATGGTTCCAACATTGTGTCAAACATGGCAAAAATGTGTTATTAGCAGTTGCTACAAAGGCAATTTGCCAAGACTGATCCACTCAACAAAAAAAGGATAAGTTATTTAGAACCATTACTATGTTGTAGCAAAAAGGTTATGATGTCTTTACTTTTAACTGGTGTGCTATGTACATCTGTATTTATTAAAAAGATATTATATTTGCTTGAGCAAGAGCTTTCAAAAAAGGTTCTTGGGAATTGGCACAGACTAGGGCACTTAGTAGCTCGGTTTTAAAGGGGACCACCACGCAAAGAACAACACAAGCTTATAATGTTTTGGTACCGTTGTTTGATATTAAAGGGACTTAGTAACATTGTCCAACTCCTCAAAATAAAATTGTAATTCTAGCGGTTCCTTTATACCTTGTTGTATTCGTATTAACAATAAAATCATGGGACAGCTTTCGGTTTTTCAAATTTCCCTTTCATTACAAAGATATGTATGATTGAAGTATTTAGATAAGAAAATCTCCGGGCGAGATTTTCATCCCTGTACAAAGTGAATGCAGTGAGTTGGTGAATATCACCCAATATCACTTTGCATTTTCGCTCATTACTTGGCCATACATTGTCCATTTGACCTGAAATTTTCACACAATACCCTGAGGACATATGAGATAACAACAGTATACATTGCATCAACCATTCAACAGTTTTTGCACATCTCAACAAAGTTACTAGATCCCTTTAATAGAATATCCAACTCTTTGCAAAGGGTTGTGTAATTCATAAACAACACTATTGATCACCAATAGTATACTTACGGAACCAACATGGCCTAATGGTTCCATATGCGACAAATGTAACCACAGAAGACGGGTACATCCTAGACAATAGATAGTCTTCTTCTGTAGACCCATCAACGGGTACTTTAGTATGGTGATGAGTATTTCAATTACGGTATATAATTTATCTGGAAACCTTTTTTTCTAAACTTGTTGGATGAATGGACTACTAAAACTATTACCTTTCATTTATAAGAACATTATTTGTGGGTGGTGGTTCCCTTTAAAGGGATAGCCCCTCTTTTGCAAGCCAAATTTCAAAAGTTCCGAGATTATTGTCTTATATGAAAGAAAATGTCATTTAATAGCATGCCTGAAAAAATCAGGGCTTGAAATCTCTTTTTCGTGGAGTTATAGAGCTAAAACTAATAAACCGTCATCCAACGGTTAATTGTGCACTATACGTGTATTCACCCAGTGAGGAAGTTCGTACACGGATTCCACGGAGTACCTCAACGCTATGCGTGACCCCTACGTGACCCGCGCACATATAACAATGGCATGACCGAATACTGAACAAAATAACCAAACCTTGTTTAAACTGACTACATGTTATTATATATTCTTAATTTTTGAGATTTTTTTCCGTGACATACCTTTACAAATGTCGGCTTCACAATACCTTTACAAGAATGAGTTCAATATTATTGTAATATTATGCTAAATCGGTTAAACACTTTTATTGACCGATATATAGTTTGATGGAGGGACGCATTCGTTTTTCATTCGTAGAATCCAAATTACAGGGCTGTTCGATCTGATTTTTTGTGTGTGTGTTACATTCATCCTCATCCGTCAACTGGAAACGCGGGTCACGTTTTGTAAAAGAAGGACTGTCCCTTTAAGAGCACCCGCTAGTAATCCCGCAGTTGCAGGTTCACTCTTGACTTGGCTCTTTTCAGGTGTACTGCACTTTCATAATTTCATAATCATTCCAAAATATGGCATCAATGTAAAGTGGAACTGACACGATTTTCAATGCATGATGCCAAAGTAAATTAGGATACAGTTACAGTAACAAGAGATACAAGTATATAAATTCTCAAATTTGAATTGCAGAACTTTTTGAAGGGGGTTATATCAAAGATATACTAGTACATGTAGGTGATCAAAGGAAATAAATATGCTAAGCCAATGAGGATCAAAGAAAATAATTATGCTGAGCCAATGGTGATCAAAGAAAATCAATATGCTCAGCCATTGGTGATCAAGGAAAATAAATATACTGAGCCAATTCATATATGAATAATGAATGCACAAGGTCTAGTTTATGTCCCACTGAATCCAAATATACTTAGCCCAAGTAGATTCAAACATAGGTGAAACTTACTAGAATTTAATTGAATAATCGAAAATGAGGCATAGAAAATAGGACTTTGATGGGAGTCAAAACTGCAACCTTCAGATTGTTTTTGATTTTTTGTTTACAGTTGCTATACATTGGAAGGTAAATACGTTTTATGTTCACAGCGGGTATATAAACCTTTTTATATTTCCGTAAAGAAGTTAAGTAGCTATTATTCATCCAAATTTTATTGCACAAAATTAATTATTTATTTACATGTGGTTAGTGTGAGTACATGTATGTGATAAAACTGATATTTCCGTAAAGAAGTTAAGTAGCTAGAGTCATCCAAATTTGATTGCACAAAATTAATGCATTCCCATAATTACATTTATTTACATGTGGTTAGTGTGAGTATGTGATAAAACTGATCTGCCCATGTACCATAAAAACATACAAGAGTGAAAATGCCGTTGACTAAACTTTTTGCTAAATTGAGTAATACATACAATCTTGTATGTAAGAGCCTTCTCTATGCGATGCCAAATTTTCAGATGATTATTGTCCCGTATTGTGGGAATTTTATCGAAAATGAAAGAGAGCTGAACTTTGTTCCTACAAGGCTCACATACTCCAACATAATTATCTCAGAAGTACAAAAAGGGACCTAGCGCCCTTCTCTTTCTCAGCCGACGATATTGTTCTAAGTAATGCTCAAAGTCCAGAAATGATGCGATAGTTGCGTGTATATTTATCATTAATAATGTCTTTCATAGAGAAGGAATTTGTAAGTGGTTTTGGTACTGTGGCAAATGATTGATTTATTAGGCATTACTCTGTTCATGTGCTTCTGTAATGATGAGAATATATGTGAATCATGTTTCTATATATATTTATTGCCTAAAAATGCTATTTGTATACTATTAGGTGTAGAGATATGGAACTTGGTGTAAGAAAAAAAAAAGATTGACACTTAGCATAGCTATTTCAATTATCATTTCATTTGTATAACAATTATTACAAATAATTAAAGCCAAAGTTATGATGTGCATTACAGCTACATTTTTCATTCACACAAGTCAAGTAATTTTGGGACTGTATGTTGCATAATAATTTTCACTCTATAAGTTATCTTATATCAGTGTACTGACCCAAAAAGATATACGGTATTGTGAATGTGAATGTAAATTTGTTTGAAAAAACATAAACATTTTGGGAATGTGATATGTTAATACATGTATGAGTGGCGGTATATGTTCCATATTCTAGCTAATAAAAAATACACTAAATACGTTAAATATATTTGTTTAATAGTTTATATGCCATAAAGAGGAAGTACAATGTGTACCTCTATGTCTTTATTTAAAAGATCTATATATCAAATAAATATTACATTATATTGCAACTATTTACTAAATGGTGATTGTATATTATTCTTCAATTGGTTGTATGGAAATACAATGTTTGAAATTAAATTTAACAAATTTCTTACTACATTACGAGCACAAGTAGTGCACAAAAAACTTATAAAAAGGAAAGGGGATGGATGGATGGATATATAGCTGGATGGATGGAATGAATGGGTGGATGGATGGATGATGGATGGATGGATGGATGAGTGGATGGATGGATGAGTGGATGGATGGATGGATGGATGGATGGATGGATGAGTGGATGGATGAATGGATGGATGGATGGATGGATGGGTGGATGGGTGGATGGATGGATGTATGGGTGGATGGATGGATGGATGGATGGATGGGTGGATGGATGGATGGATGGATGGATGGATGGGTGGATGGATGGATGGATGGATGGATGGATGAGTGGATGGATGGATGAGTGGATGGATGGATGGATGGATGGGTGGATGGATGGATGAGTGGATGGATGGATGAGTGGATGGATGGATGGATGGATGAGTGGATGGATGGATGGATGAGTGGATGGATGGATGGATGAGTGGATGGATGGATGAGTGGATGGATGGATGAGTGGATGGATGGATGGATGGATGGATGAGTGGATGAGTGGATGGATGAGTGGATGGATGGATGGATGGATGGATGAGTGGATGGATGGATGGATGGATGAGTGGATGGATGGATGGATGGGTGGATGGATGGATGGATGGATGGATGGATGAGTGGATGGATGGATGAGTGGAAGGATGGATGGATGGATGGATGGGTGGGTGGGTGGGTGGATGTATGGATGGATCAATAGATGGATGGATGGATGGATGGATGAGTGGGTGGATGGATGGATGAGTGGATGGATGGATGAGTGAATGGATGGATGGATGAGTGGATGGATGGATGGATGGATGGATGAGTGGATGGATGGATGGATGAGTGGATGGATGGATGGATGGATGGATAAGTGGATGGATGGATGGATGAGTGGATGGATGGATGGATGGATGAGTGGATGGATGGATGTATGGATGGATGAGTGGATGGATGGATGAGTGGATGGATGGATGAGTGGATGGATGGATGGATGGATGAGTGGATGGATGGATGGATGGATGAGTGGATGGATGGATGAGTGGATGGATGGATGAGTGGATGGATGGATGGATGGATGGATGGTTGGGTGGGTGGATGGATGGATGGATGGATGGATGAGTGGATGGATGGATGGATGGATGAGTGGATGGATGAGTGGATGGATGGATGGATGGATGGATGGATGAGTGGATGGATGGGTGGATGTATGGATGGATGGATGGATGGATGGGTGGATGGATGGATGGATGGATGGATGGGTGGATGGATGGATGGATGGATGGATGGATGGATGAGTGGATGGATGGATGAGTGGATGGATGGATGGATGGATGGATGGATGAGTGGATGGATGGATGAGTGGATGGATGGATGAGTGGATGGATGGATGAGTGGATGGATGGATGGATGGATGAGTGGATGGATGGATGGATGAGTGGATGGATGGATGGATGAGTGGATGGATGGATGAGTGGATGGATGGATGAGTGGATGGATGGATGAGTGGATGGATGGATGGATGGATGGATGGATGGATGGATGAGTGGATGAGTGGATGGATGAGTGGATGAGTGGATGGATGGATGGATGGATGGATGGATGAGTGGATGGATGGATGGATGGGTGGATGGATGGATGGATGAGTGGATGGATGGATGAGTGGAAGGATGGATGAGTGGATGGATGGATGGATGGATGGGTGGGTGGGTGGATGTATGGATGGATCAATAGATGGATGGATGGATGGATGGATGAGTGGATGGATGGATGAGTGGATGGATGGATGAGTGGATGGATGGATGGATGGGTGGGTGGGTGGATGTATGGATGGATCAATAGATGGATGGATGGATGGATGGAGGGATTTTTTTATATCATTTAAAAATATATATAACAAAATTGATATTCAAAAAAATCATTTAATTTTTTTTTTTTTTTTTTAATGTGAAAATCAAATTTTTCTCCAGTCATGCGTCGGTAAATTAGCCATGGGTCGGTACTTTTGAAGCCATGGGTCGGTACTTTTGAAGCCATGTGTCGGTAAATTTAGCCAATTTAACCATTACTGGGAAAGATCGAGTCTGATTTTCACATTTCTTCGCGCCCATTTTATAAAACAAATGCCTGCACAGGCATATTTCGTGGATCGGTAAGAATTGGATGCACTCTTTTAACTTTGGAGATGGTCTAAAACCCACTCGCTGCGCACGTGGGTTTAAAGGGGTAGTTTAGTTTTGGTAAGGCTGAACTTTAGTAGCCAAAACCTGCACAGTAACATTAAAAACTAATAGTTATAACTCCACCATGCTCGAAAGGTATACAAAATTACAAACGACTAAGTAAAAAGCCCGTTATCATTCAAAAAGAGCCATTTAAACACAAGAGGGCGCTTTTTAAAAGGCACTGGTTTCAACCATTTTTCATACAAAATTATGCATGTGATGTTTTATTGATATAATGATTAAATAGAGAGATCATCAACAACTATTTAAGAAACGCTTTTGAAATTTTTTGAAAAAGTGCAAGCATCTTGTTTATTTTTTCAAAAAATCATCTAATTATTTGGGCCCCAAATAATTATAAGATCGGATATATTTATTGATATTTCAGCCGTTTCTGGGTCGATTTTGACCAAATAAAGTTTATTCTGCCATTAAAATTGCATGTTCTCTCAAATTCGACACTCAGTTTTTCATTACCTCACAAAAAAATTGTGATGTGCAGCGCCCTCTCTACCAAAACTAAACTACCCCTTTAAAGCATTCCAAAGTTAAACTCGTGCATCCAATTCTTACCGATCCACTCATGCCTGTGCATCATTTGTATAATGTGTCATGTATATAGATAGATAGATAGACTGATTGATTATCATAATTAGCAGATCAATACATTATGTTCTGAATGAACTGTGGTCCTGCATGAATTCCATCTATTTAATCAAAATTCAGTTTAGAACCAGTTCCGTCCATGACCTGATTAAAGGTCACCAAACTTCGACGAGTTTTAAGTGACTTTGTCGCGACTTTTAGTACAACGATATCGTATATTTATGTAAGCAAGGGGGTATCCCATTTCCCTGGTACAATATAACCCAAGAAATAAAACAATACCACGCACAATACGAAACATGCATGCCGTTGCAGACTAAACATTATGTGTAGTTATTACTTATCTCTGATGTGTACCGGTGTGTTGTCTAATCATGTGACTGTGCGGTTGAGATAAGGACGTGACTCTGGGGCAATTCCACGCCAAAGTGGACATTTGACCAAAAAATTTGCAAGCATTTTTATGATACAAATTTGGTATCAAATCAAAGCTTAAATTCTATATTTTTAGAATTCAATGAGAAAATTTTAGTTTTACATAATTTTAGTTGTTTTTTTATAATAACTTTATAACCATAATTGAACCCCACAAATTTGACATTTTTGTGAAAAAGTGTTTTGATCCTGTGTTTGTTTTATATTTCCCCAGTTAAGCCTAAAAACCATTATTCTGACTCCTGAGATATGACCATTTCGTAAAATAGTAAATTTGTATGATTTATTTGATTTGTTATGCTTCAATGACTTCTTATTTTCAGCCTATGAAAATGTCCTTCCGTTACCGAAAAATCAATATTTTTAATTTTGTGACTCACATAATTGTTAGAGAGCAGACCAATCTTCAGTGCAAAGCAAGTTCAAGTAGGCCTTCCCATTGCTAACAATTGTATTACTCATTGTTTCTTCGTTAATTAATAAATAACAAAAGAAAATGTCCTTCCGTTACCATACACATGGTAACAGATGGACAAGGTACCTCATATTACATATTATGACAAAATTTATGTTCAAAAATTTGTCTCTCATATATGAAAACCCAAAATAATGAGACAATACCTGCAATGGCCAGCTATCAGTGGCGTAGCGTGGTCAGACTAGTAATTTTCTGTGTTTCAACCAATCAGATTTGTGCATTTAGAACATTTGATCTGGCTCACAATTGATTTTATCTCTTTCTGCAACAGGGCCCTTGTACCATGATGCCATTTGTCTGGATTTCTATTGTATGGGGATTAGTAGGTCTATTTAACTGTGGTGAGCCAGGGTGTGAATAGGCTCTGATCATGACTTTGAATAGGTCTTTTTTTATACAATACACCCCTATAGAATTCTTGGACATGGGTGTAGGTCTAAAATAATTAAATTTTACATGAAATTTGCAAACTAAAAACAAGGCTGTAGAAAAAGCAAGAAATAACATATCTCCAATTCTTTCATATGTTGTAGAAATTATATCAAGCCAAGATTTAAGCCAAACAAATTCTCAAAATTATTTGATCCACGAGGTAAAACGGAAGGTCAAAATCTAAGGTCAAAGGTTATCGTATCCAAACTCGCTCATGCATGAACACAAATGGCATAAATGGATTGCACATAACATCCCCAGTCCAATGACACATTTACAAAATAAATTGACCCAACGGTTAATGGACAATGGCCATTTGAAAAATGGTGCCCACGCCCATTTCTTACAAAACTCCCCCATAAGAATCGACCATAGCGCCAAAACCATTGGGCGGATTGGGCTAAAACTTAAATATTTGCGCTTTTAAAGGTTTAAATATCATACATACCAAATATTAGCAAATTTGAAGGGGGCTGCGATGAAAATTATCAATTTTTTAAAAAAGTGATTTGACATGGAATGACCCTACTGTGTCATATCATACATTATAGTCCATTATGTCCTTCCGTTACCGAACATTGGTCCGCTTTGTGTGAAATAACTCAAATATCTGCGGACAAATTTAAATCAAAGAACAAGTAAATTCTTCTTAACCCTTCAGAGAATGAAATGTGTACCCTTAAAATATTTTGTATTATCTAATATCACAGAGTTTTAGTTAAAACTGATTTGATAACAAAACCTTGTCCATTTTAGTGTCCTTCCGTTACCGACCTCATTTGTATGCATATTCAATATTGTGCGGAGATTTAAAAAAAAAAAAAATTATGGGACCTTAAAACTGTATGTTTTGGAAGTATTGTTATCAAAATAGACTGTTCTAACAACACAAGTATTTAAAAATGTCTTTCTTAAAGTTGACAATTTGTGTCCGAGTGTCCTTCCATTACCATGGATTGACCATGAATAAGAGCCATTGGAGCATGAAATATAGTAAGACAAAAATAGAAATGTAAATGCTTGTGATGTCCATATGCTATCTATGATACAAACTCATTTTAGACCACAAAAGAGATGTTTCCTTCTCATAAATGGTCTTTAAATTTCAAAATTAATTTTATTGTACAATTCCAATAGACTTTTCAGAGGTCCTTCCGTTACCGTCCTTCCGTTACCGAACACTGGAGTAATTAATTTCTCATAATTAATATACCAATGTAGATATTTTTCTTAAAAGGTGGTGTTATACTCTGTGAACATAAGGAAATTGACTAGTAGCCAACTTAACATGATAAACCTCGTAACTTCACGGAGATTGGGTCATAACTAAAAAACTTGAAAATCCATGTCCATTTTGGCGTCCTTCCGTTACCGGCCTCATTAGTGTCCATATCTAATTTACATAATGCGGTCAAAATTTTAGAAATAGTGGAAATCAAAGGTGTCCCAACAAGGATCAAAGACATGCCATTTAGAATAAAAAATCAAAAGCAGGATCCTGGAATTATTTGATTGAAGTTCCAAAATTGTGTCTGAATGTCCTTCCGTTACCGTGGAATTGCCCTCTGGTTAAATTGCGGCTGGTTTAATTTGTTAAAGAAAATGTCAAAAATACCCGCGTTTTTTCGGCAAGATAATTTCTTATTCACCAGTACCGGCAGTGGGTGGAGTGGCGTGATTGGGCTTTTTTTTCTTTCTCTTTTTTTTTTTTTTTTTTTTTTGGGGGGGGGGGGGGGGGGCAGGCAACTGATTGGGAGGCAAATTATTCTGGGGGGGGGGGGGGGCACGTACCCCATCCCCCATATAGCTACGTACGCCACTACCATTACAGGTAGATAGGGACATATTAGGTGGCCGATGCAACGCATTGTAGACCTCATATAATGATAATCCTATGTACATCATCTGCATTATGCAATGATGATGTCTCTTTTGGACTTAAACAATATACCCTCATTACGTATTATAGAGTCATGCAACCGATGATCACGCGGCTGAGGTCGTTAGCCCAAATATATACAGTCATTCCTTTGTTTCACCTGATAAGAAAACAAAAGTAAACAAATAAAATCATGAGTTTGCCAATTTGCCCGCATATTACATGATGACGGTACCCGGGAATTTTAGCTAGGTGCTTTTTGCTAGAATAACGCCGCTTTCTAAATTATCGGGTGGGGCCTGGACTAGGACCGGGAGGGGCTGCAGCCCCCTATAGTACCGTCGTGTACGCATATAACAATAATGACT